>CAUYLG010041517.1:0-43903 GCA_963573385.1 Cacajao melanocephalus | reverse complement strand
AAAATATTGGTTGGCTGCTTGTTTGTTATTTTCATCTCTTATTCCTTCCTGTCTCCATTGTTAAACACAATTATTGGCATAATAGAGGTTTTTAATACCCATTTTTAGACTGCATTCTAGCCTGGGCAGTAGAACA
Source organism: Cacajao melanocephalus (assembly GCA_963573385.1). Classification (NCBI taxonomy): domain Eukaryota; kingdom Metazoa; phylum Chordata; class Mammalia; order Primates; family Pitheciidae; genus Cacajao; species Cacajao melanocephalus. The sequence goes on along the minus strand of CAUYLG010041517.1, from coordinate 43,767 downwards.
AGAATTCTCTTCTCTCTCCCTCTTTTTCTTCCTCTTTCTTTCTCTCGTACATTCTTTTTTTTTCTTTCTTTCACTCTCACTTTCTTTCCTCTCTTTTCCTTTCTTTCAAAAAAAAAAAAAAGACAAATACCTAATGCATTCCGGGTTTAAAACCTAGATGGTGGGTTGATAGGTGCAGCAAACCACCATGGCATGTGTATATGTATGTAACAAACCCATACGTTCTGCATATGTATCACAGAACTTAAAGTAAAATAAAAATAAAAAAGAGTTTTAGGTGCTGAGCCAGACATCCATACACAGTAGAGCTCACATGTGGGGTGAGCTGTCACTTCTCTTTAGGGATGAGAGAGGTGGTCAGGAAGGTTTCACAAAAGAGATGACGCTTAAGCATCATAAAGCTTTCTCTGATTCTCCCAACAGGAAGTAATCCTTTTCCCTTCTACAAATAAGCCACTTTGTTCAGGTCCTTGGAGCCTGGAGCACACGCTGTATGTAACCTGGGCCCCATTGGGCCAGTTTTGGCCCCCTCCTCCTTCCTCACCCAGCACAGGCTGCTCACTCTATGATTCCCTGCAGGCACCAGGCAAGCTTTACACTTACTCAACGTCATCATGGATCAATGGAGAAATACAATCACTTGGATTTCCGAGAATGTATATATTTGTTTAGAAAGCCCTGTCTTTCTCGGGTACAGACAAAACACTGCCGGTTTACCACCTCCCAGAGACCCACTGTGAGAATGATTTAAAGGCTTTAATTGTCAGTAGCAATATCAATCAAACGCGCTTCCCAGTGGCCTCTGCCCAGGAACGGAAGAGGCATCAGGCAAAGGAGCGGAAAGAGGGAGACAGCACTGGAGCCAAAGTCAGGGGGAGACAGAAGGATAAAGGGGAGGGGGGAGAGAGAAAGTGAGAGGCACTAAAAAAACATGGGGCAGGGTGGGGGGGTATGAAAAAAAGATAAAGGCTGGGAAAAAGCGATTTGGAGTTCGGGAGACTGAAAGAGTCAGCAAGGGGAAGAAAAAAAAGGAGACAGAGACAGACAGGGCCAGACTCAAAGTAAGTCAATCAGGCACCAAGATACGAATGGAGACAAAATGGTCAACTAAAGAGGGAAAGAGGGAGAGCAAGAGATCAGGGACAGAGAGAGAGAGAAGAGTGAAAAGGAGACAGGGAAGCATGTTTCTAGCACGCTGGACCACACCAGCTCCCGCCTGTCTACACTCCGCTTGGCTGGCTGTTCCCTCTCCCTGGAAGGCTGTTCCCCCTGCTTCTTGCATAGCTGGCTTTTCCTCCCCTTTCCACCCTTTGCTGAACTGACACTTCCTCAAAAAGTTCTCCAGCGGTCACCCAATGGAGAAAAGGTCTACCTTGCTCATCCCTACTCATTGTTCTGGATCAGAACAGAACACCCCATTGATTTCTTTTATAGAACTCATGGAAATTCATTATTTTCTTGGCTTTTTATTACTCCCTTGGGGCCACCACGGTTCTGGCATACCCCCACAATCTAGAACAGTGTCTGACATAGAGCAAGTGGCACTTCATAACTGAAGAACAGATGAATGAATGAACAAATGAACAACTGTAAAGGCAAAATCATTACTGAGCCAAAGCACTCTTCTTTGGCTACTGAATATCAGGGTGTGACAATGTGTTCTCATCTCAAAAGCTTGTAAGAATTTGGGTGGTTATCCAGGTTGTAATAGCATGATCTGGTGGCAGGGTTGGGTGTTGACTGGCAGTGCACACCTGTTCTCAGCAGCTGGGCAAAGGCAGAGTCATCTGTGATGGAGGCATAGGACAGGAGCCTGCATCTGTGGATGGGGCTAAAGAGGATTCTGGGGAGACAGTGGGTGTCTGGAGAGCTGGGAATTTTCTCCCTGCAGAGGGCCCCTCTGCAGTTCCTTTCAGATAGGAATGGTTCCATCCATGATACTGCTTTGACTAAAGATGAAAATGATCCTGTAGGCCAAAGTGCATGATTCCCACATTTCTTGGAGAGCTAAATGTCCTAACTTAACCAGAGGGGTTACCATCAGCCTCATTAGGCCTAAGGTGGCTTCCTCACCATGCAAGCTCTTTGTTTCTATGAAAAGAGCTCTTAGTGGCCATTAAACAAGATCAGCCCCTACTGATCAATGCTGAAGAGCACTCATGGGGAACCTTCCAGTCAAGATCAGAGTGCATTGGCCTCCCAAAAATCCCTGGTAAAGGCCATTTGGCTTTCTGAAGTCAGACAAAAGGCAATTATATGCATTTCTATCTTAGGAAACTGTATTTGAGGAATCGCTGGTGAGGCCTGACTGCAGGAGATGCAGAGAGTCTGGACAGCCTGGTGAAAAGGATGCTGGCCATGAAATCCCAAAGTCAGGGGACCTCTTCAGGTCACTTACAGGGTGACTCAGTCCAAATAGCATTGGAGGCAATTCACAGCCTGCCACCCACCTCAACCCTTTCATTTCACCTCTAACCTTTCTGTCTTGCCCATATTTGTTCTTGCCCAAATTTAACATAGTTGCATTCATAAATTCCAGTTAATATTCTGTTCTCCAGGTATTGTATAATAAATATCTTGTATGTTTCCATGAGACCTTTGTCATCAACACTGCTGATGATTACATTGGTGTGCCATGATTTAATTTACCACACCCTTGAAAATGGGCCTTTGAGAATTATCTAGGGTTTTGCTATTCTAGATACTGATGTAATAAACATCTTTTGCTTATAGCTAGTCTTTTCTTCAAGATCATTTTCTCACTTTGAATATCAGGGTGTGACAATGTGTTCTCATCCCAAAAACTTGTAAGAATTTGGATGGTCACAAACAGTGCTTGCATGATTTTCAATCCAACCTCACCAGCATTGGGCACTAATAACATTTTTTTTTCTTAAATGATTAATATAAATCATTATAATCTCCTGGGTTAGGACTAAGAATTAACTTAAGTTTTTAAAAATGTCTGTTTAATTTTTACAAAACTATGTATGCGAATTTTTGTTTACAGATTTGTTCAGCCTTTTCCATTCCTATCTGCATTTGTAAATTTGGGTATAAGTCAGCATCCATGGCCACCTCTGAAGAATAAAGAATGATATATTCAGGGGATGGAGTTATAAATTGTGGGCAGCACTCAAAGCTTCAAATCAGTTCCTTGTAATGGAGTAGGGTAGCCTCATTAACAAGGGCAGCCAGGCTTTCCCCAGCACACTGCTGATGCACCACAGGACTAGGCCAGAGAGTCAGAATATTTATGCACTCTGTGCCTCAGGCACCGTGCTAAGCACTTTACATACATATTTCACTTAATCTTTACAAGGTCATTGAGATGTAGACATTAGAATTTCCATTTTACAGATGGAGCTAAAATAAGTAATTGCCCCAACATCGCCCAGCCTAGTGAGGATTCAAATCCAGATCTGTGGATCCATAAAGCTATGATGTAACCACTGCATTAGCTTCTGAATAAAAAACATAATCAAGGGGGTTACAAAATAATTGATAAACATAATACAATCTCTACCCTACAGATGCTCATGGTCCCCTGAATAGACAAGTAGGAAGAGCCACAAAGCCATGTGACACATGTCAGGACGGGTCTTTGTGGTCAGGAAGCCATGAGGACAGAGGTGAGAATCCCTCACTGAGGAGCTGAGGAAGACTTCATGAAGAAGGCCATGTCCCATGGGGCACTGAAGCAGGAATGAGAATTTGCCTCGTGGATAAGAGTCAGGCTGAAGAGAGAAAGGAGGGCGGAGAGCCAGGTCTCCCTGAGAATGTGTGCCCACAGGTTGACGGGACTTACGAGTAACTACAGAAGGTAAGTTTTGGAATCGAATAGACCTGGTTTTGAACCCTGCTTCTTCTTTCTAGCTATGTGACTAGATCATCGTTTTAGTCTCTGAGCCTCAGTTTGCCCATCTGCAGAACAGGGATGATTGTTTCACCAGTTGTTGAGGAGACTGAAGAGCACATGGCAGTGATGTGCTCAGGCTGGTGCCTGCAGAGAAACAGTATCTATCGCTGTGCTGCCATCTCTAAGGACCTCCCACTTTTCTTGTGCCTCATCTTCTGCTTCTACCAGCAAACCTGAGAGCATGTCAGATGAGAAGTGGCCTCCAAGGACACACAGCTGGGAGTGTGTATTTTCTGCCCAAAGGAAGCAACCAGAGTGCAATGAAAATTATCTGGTCTTGGATTTAGCTACACTCAGTTTTTTACCTTATTTTGATCACTTATTAGCTTGGACCTGAGAATGTGGATGAGTTAAGTTTTATCATCTGTAAAATAGGGCCAGCTAGCTTTGTCTCACAGGTAATAGACACATGCGCACAGTGTCCTGGATATAATATACATCAGTGTGCAATGGAAGCTCCTCAAAACCCCACCTACTTGTAATCACCACACATGGGCACTGACTGCAATGGCCTATAACAGATGTCCATGATTATATTAATCTACAGCCCCCATCTGAGGACATCCCCAAGGGCCCCTGGGGCCCTTCGGCCTTCAAGGTGCCCAGCCTGGCAGGGGCCTATGAGCAGTAGCTGTGCCTCTGCCCCGGAGACCAACTTCTCCATATCCTCCCCCAGCTATTGCGGGAAAAGGCATGACTCATTCAAGAGAAGAGGGTTGGCACCCTCTCCCCCAGCCACATGGGGCCAGCCAGCAGGCCTGTGGTTAAAGGACCTGCCTGGATTGCAAAACAAGCCAGTTTGCTGTATTCTGGGGTCACGTGATGTAGTCAGGCCTGCGGATGGCCTTTTCTTTCCTCGCCCACTGACTCACTGCACACTTGCTTGCAATCACATGGGCTCCCTGGGCCTCTGCTCCCCCAAGTGTTCTCAGCTGCTGAGCTCATTTGGAGAAGAACTAAATTAGAAAGACTACTTCCTTTTTTCCTTTTTTTATTGCACCATGAATATATAAACATATTCTCATTATGAAAAAAAATGTAAAGACTATCAAATATAGAAATATAGAAATGGGAAACCACCCCTCAGGCCCTACCACACAGATTCTGCAGTTGTAAATATGGTTAATATTTTCCTGAGTGTCTTCAAGGGCTCTCACTTGTTTTTAAATTAATGTTAGTTTACATAAGAAACATATAAATGCATTCCTCCTTTCAGAAATATTAGAATATTACTAAGAAGGAAGGAGTCCTCCTTGACTCTGTCACCTCCAATCCCATCCAGAGACAACCACTACTCTCAGTTAAGTATTTCTCCTTCAATCTCTGTTCTTTGTGTGGTGTCTACAGGTTAAATAGACTCATAAGAAAGGCTAGCTGTGGGGGACATTTCCATACTTATCTTCCAACTGTATATATGTTTCTATAACTTGTTTTTTCACCCATCGGAATGTCTCAGAGATTTTCCACATTGTTACATAGAGGATCCACGATTTCTTTTAATGGCTGCTTAGTATTTAACACTATAAATGTGCCATGATTTTTAATTGTTGTTAAGTAGTGACTTTAAAATTGTCTCCATTCTTTTCTCTATTTATAAACAACATTATGATGAATACCTTCCTATAATCCTTTTTTGCCCACATGCAGGTACTTTTTGAAGGTTGACCCCAAGGAGTAGAATCTCTAAATCACAGCTGCACATGTTTAGGTTCACTAGATATCACTGCATGGTCCTCCCAAGATAATAGTTCCTATTCTCTAAATATTTACAAATATGCATCCATGTGCACATGGGAATCCACTTTCCAAGTGTTTGTGTTAAAATGGTCACGAGGAAGATTGAGAAGTACAAAGAATTTCTTCTCCCCAGGACTGAAAGTACCGTTGAGGGACAGCATAGAGAGTGAGGAAGTGCCACAGGGCATTTAAACTAGATGAGAAGTATCCACCATTGACTACAAACTCGCTGTAGAGATGCAGAAACTGAGGCCTATCAAAAGGAATTCACTTGCCAAGATGCAGCTCCCAGTCCCTTCTTGCCAGGCTTACTCTCAGCAGTTACATGGAAGCATACCCTCTTGTGTAGGAGCCAGGAGGATAGTTTCCAAATCCAAACATGATTATGTTCCCTCCTCTGCTTAAATTATTTCAGTAACTAATTGTGCTCCAACTTCAAGACACCACCTAGACTTTTACTCTTTGCAAGGGGCACATCTGGAGCTTCAGATCCTAGAGAGCACCAGGATCTCTTCTGCCCCAGGGCCTTTGCATATGCTTTTGGTGCTCTCTGGAATATTTCTTGCTCCTGCCTCTCCACACTCACACATCTTGCTAAGTCCTACTCATTCTTTTAAGAGGCAGGGGTCTTGCTATGTTTCCCAGGCTGGTCTTAAACTTCTGGCCTTAAGCGATCTTCCTGCCTCAGCCTCCCAGGTAGCTGGGATTAAAGGTGCAAGCTACTATGCCCAGCCCCTAATCATCTTTGAGATGTCAGATGAAACATGCCCACCCCAGGGAAGCTGCCGTGCCCTCCCTGATTATACCAGAGCCCTCTCATCATGTCTCTTAGCACCTCATACTTCTCCTTCAGAGCACTGTTCACAGATTCCATTTATATTTATGTGTGGAATACAGCAAATCCTCACTTAATATCATCAGTAGGTCCTCAGTAACTGTGACATTAAGCGAAAGGACATACTGCATGCCATAGGAACTTACCTCTTGTTTATATCACTTAGCCTATGCTGAAATGATTTTGTTATATAGCACATTCTTTGACTTAAAGTCACAGTTTCTGAGAATTTAACAAAGTTAAATGAGGACTTAGTGTACTTGAAAAACACGTGACTTACCTTCCGAGTCTATAGGGTCATAGCAGATTTCTTTCTACTGGGTCCCCAGCCTTTAGCCCAGAGTAGATGCTCAGTATTATCTTAATGAATGAATAAATGAAAAAGTAACTTTACTTCTCTTCTCTTACCCCGTTGCCTTTTGGTCTCATGCCTCACATCTCTCCCTGAGGCTTTCCCTTTGTCATCAGAGCCGAGGAAAGAACAGCCTTGGAAAGTGCATACCTTCAGGAAGCCATGGGGCTGTCTGAAAATCACTGAGGCTTCAGCATCAGCCATGCCTGATTTCAAAGCCCATTCAGCCACTTGGATTCTGACGTGTCACTTTTGTTCACTGAGACTCAGTTTCCTCATCTTTTAAATGGAGCAGCAGTCCCTGTCTTGAAGGATTGTGCAAGGCACGAACACAGGCCCTAGCCCAGTCACTTGCCTATTGTGGGTGTTCAATGTTGGGGGAAGCCCCAGAGTCCCCTCTTCTCGTCATCACCATACTTTCATCTGAAGCAGGTTTCCATGTTTATGATAATACAATGTTAACATTCCCCATGTCTTCAGATCTTTGCCTTGAATCCAGGCAGGGAGTTCAGTTCTAGCATCTGATGGAACCAACCAATCACCACCAGATGCAAGTACTAAGTGCTGACATGGGATGAGGAATGGTCCCAGAATCCCCTATAAGTCTCTGAGACCTGGAGCATTCAGCTAATGAAGAGGAAGAAAGTTGGCTACCTTGAACCCATATAAGCTTTCTCCTTCCAGAGAGGACAACCCTGTTTTTCCCTGAGAATACCTGCAAGCCTTTGTATGGAGAAGAGAGATCTTTGCAGATCCCTGGAAGAAAAGTTGGTCATAAGGGGATTTGGAGGGGTATTGGCTGAGCTCCGGCTTCAGGGATCAGTAACGGAGACTGGGGAACATTCTGCAGCCTTTGCAAGGGGCACATCTGGAGCTTCAGAGCTGGGACCGTGATCAACAAGTCAGGAACACCCCAGAACTTCACACACTGCTCCTTTTGTTTCTTTCTTACCCATGGATGTTGACCTAAGCCTTAAATCATCATTGTATCTGGACTTCATCATTTGTCAAGTCTTCACTAACGCCAGGCCCCTGACAGGTACTAAAGACTCCCTGATGGGCAAGGCAGACATGGCTTCTGCTCTCCCAGAGCTGCCAGGTCAGTGGCTTGGCCTTAACAGCAGCAAGGAAAGGGAGCTGGAGGGCTGGTGGCTGCTTTGCCAGGTCTGGGGTATGGGAGGCCTTCCCGACAAAGAGGTACTAAAGGATATTCCAGGGGAGCAAGAAGGAACCTGTAGTCTGACCTCGACAAACAAGCAGCCAGCCTGTCATAGGTCAGGAGATGTCTGCTCTCTAGCCCTTGATGGGGATCCCAGCAGCTCTCAGACTCTCACCCTTCTCCAGTTAAGGGAGCAAAAGCAGTTAGTCTCCTGAAGTCAAAAGTTGTGATTAATTTATTACCATAAAATAGACCTGTTCCAGTTTTATTTTATTTTATTTAAGATACCCAGTTGGAATCCAGTGGCATGTACTAGACTGCTCACTGCAGCCTTGATCTTCCAGACTCAGGTGATCTTCCCACCTCAGCCTCCCATGTAGTTGGGACTACAGGCACCCGCCACCCCACCCAACTAATTTTTTGTATTTTTTGGTAGAGATGGGTTTTCTCCATATTGCCCAGGCTTGTCTCAAACTCCTGGCCTCAAGCAATCCTCTTGCCTCAGCCTCCCAAAGTGCTAGAATTACCCATGTGAGCCACATGCCCAGTCTTGTTCTGTTTCTACATTGTGTCCCGAGGAGCTAGCACAGTGACTACCATAAGACATACTTGGATGAAGGAAAAAAAGAAAGGAGGGAGGGAGGGGAAAAAGGAAGGAGGGAGAAAGGAAGGGAGGGAGGGAGGGAAGAGAAAAAAGGGAGGAGAGAGGAAGGGAGGAAAGAAAGAAGGAAGAGAAAGGAAAGGAAGGGAGGAAGAGCAGAGGAGAGAAGCAGGGAGGGAAAAGGAGGAAGGAAGGGAAAGAGGGAGGGAGGGAGGAAGGGAGAGAGGAAGGAAGAGAGGGAGAAAGGAACAGAGTGAGAGGGTCTGTGAATGTCCTACATTCATTTACTCACTGATTTATTTACCCAACATTCACTGGCCACTTCTCATGTTCTAGACTATAGGGGTAACAACAAAGCGGAGGTGGTCCCTGCCATCATCCCTGCTTGCAGGGAGAGCACACTGAAAGCAATATCTTTTTGTGCCTCCTGTAGAACACCAGCCCCACAAAATGCTGAGCCAAATGCTCCACCGTCAGGCAAGCTTGAATCTGCCGCACCCTGCTTCCCCTCTTGGATTGTCACATCAGAATATCAAAAGTTCTGAGAAGTTTTGCAATTAAAAAACAAAAGCATAATTAACCAAGTCTGTTCCAAACTTTTTCAGCCTGAAACCTGCTTTTTCTCAGATTGGCATCCCAGGATCTTAAAGGAATCAGGCAAGGTTGCCTCCCTCTTGGCCCCGGGTGAGCCTCCCTGCCCTGTTAGGCCAAGTTTCTCCTCACCCAGAGCTTATTCCCGACAGCACGCCCTGTGGATGGGCCCTGCCGCCACAATTTCCGAAGCCTGGGTTTCCTGGCACCCAGGGGACTGCTGCCCTGGCAGTGCTCCAGCAACCCATACCCCGTGCTGTCTTGCCCCCACATGTGCTGGAGTCATGGAGATACCTCCTGTCGGTCTATCCCTGGGGCTCCAGGACAGGAAGAAGCAGCAGGAGAGGCCACAAGAGGCCAGACTCTGATTGGAACAGCAGGAGGGCTAGAGGCCTGGCCTGACCTGCAGGCCTGCACGATGATGCCAGAACCCCAGGTTTTGGCAAGGCCTGAATCCTGCTTGCCAAGGGAACTTGGAAACTGCCAAACCCCTGTGCAGATGAAGACAAACATCAGCCTCGTGTTTCTGATTCACTTATGCTCAGCTCATCAAACTGCCATTCAGTGAAAGATGCTCGCATCTCAGCAAGTCAAAGGACTTCCTTTGGAATTGTGATTTAGCTTTGTCCAAAGATCTCTTGGCCAAGGTGGAAGGATTCAGGTCATGCCTTTCCCACTTTAGGGAGAACTGTAGCCACTAGATATGCTTTGAGAAACATAGTTCACTTTTTCTGAGCCTTGGTTTCCTCAACTATAAACTGGGGGTGGGCGGTACCAACCTGGAAGAATTGCTGTGAAGATTAAATTACTGAATGCATTATTTAAACCCTTAACACTTAATTCATGCTGCATAAAATGGTACATATTATTAATAATACTATTATGATTATTATCAGCATCTGCATCACCACCTTTATGTGAGTCAGTGGATCTGCAGTTACAAGTCTTTGAAATGTTGATTGGGCTATTGAGACAGACTGTCATAGCCGTGACCCACAATAACACTCCCGTCTCAGAATCCATGCCCTTGTGCAGTCTCCTCCCCAACAGTGACCCTGTACTTGGACGTGTGACTTGCTTTGGCCAATGAGACACCTGCACTGAGACTGCTTTGCCTGAAGGAAGGTTAGGGTGACCCACACCTTAGAGAGAAGCTCAGAAATCCCCAGCCATTTCAGCTGCACCCAGATCCCAACTGAATAGAACCATATGACAAACCCAGAGGAGACCAGCAGAAAACCTGCCCAGCCTAGTAAGTTGTTGTCCTAGGCCACTAAGTTTTGGGGTGGTATTGTACACAGCACAAATAACTAGTATGACTCTGAAATTTGCAGCTGGTCCATCTTCTTACCCATTCATCTCTTCCTTTGCTATTCACACTTTCTTGATTTTTCTTGTTCAACTAGACTCCTTGGATGGGAGAAATGTAGAGCCCAAAGCCTGGTTAGAAGAAATCGTATATTGGCTGGGTGCGGTGGCTCATGCCTGTAATCCCAGCACTTTGGGAGGCTGAGGCAGGTGGATCATGAGGTTAGGAGTTCGAGACCAGCCTGACCAACATGGTGAAACCCCATCTCTACTAAAAATACAAAAATTAGCCTGGCATGGTGGCATGCATCTGTAATCCCAGCTACTCAGGAGGCTGAGGCAGGAGAATCCCCTGGACCTGGGAGGCAGAGGTTGCAGTGAGCCGAGATCACACCATTGCACTCCAGTCTGGGCGACAGAGAGAGACTCTGTCTCAAAAAAAAAAAAAAAGACATTTTAAAAAAGAGAAATCATATGTTTATTATCTTAACTTGAATCAGTCACCACCCCAGGCCACCTCAAATGGACTCATAGATTACAGATGAACCTGCCCCTCAATGCACTTATCACACCCTTCTCAGGACAGTTGGCTACTTAGAGCCCTGTGGCTGCCATTAGAACCAAAATACAAGTGAATTCAAAGTGACTCCAGACACTCCATGAATGCAGGCTACTTACTGGGAAGGAATACCAGTCTGAAAGAGGAAAAGTGAAATGCATTTGAAAAGAAAAAAGAAAACTACGTTTTATTGCTCCACAACACATACTGTAACTCACACTAAACACTGAAGTGTTACCACCCAGTCCCTGGGTGGCTCTGATGAGTGAAGTGGCTTGGTTTGCAATTGGCATATTAATTGTTTGAATGCAAACAAGTTCCTCTAAAGCATCTGAAGCTGTTCAGTGAAGAGTTGATTCTCTTAAATACTTCAATGTTAATACTGCAAACATTTTCCCTGTGGATGGGAGCAATGACTCAGGGAAATAAATCTTACATCTCTGCCTTCAGCCAGGTCTTCCTCCCAGACTTCAGATCTATAGTAACCACGTGTTTATGGAAAGCAGCCTCTGGAATGGATTTAACAGTGAAAGCTTGCGTGTGCCAATCACTGCGCTAAACGCTACTCATTTAATTCTCACCACCACTCTATGAGATTGCTAGGCATTGCCTGTCTCCCCACTTTAAGAGGAAGGAAAGGCAGCTTAGAGGCATGAAGTGACTTGCTCAAGGTTGTGCATTGTTTGACTCCAAGTTCCACACTGCAACTTCCCCCAGCCCCCCTTGCCTCCTGTGTTTCTTTTTTCAGTGCCTATGTCCATCGTAGGTCCATCCATAGGTCCAAGCCACATGCCTTCCAAAAGACCTCCTGAAAATCTCTCAAACATAGCCACTCTCTGCACCCACTCTGCCATGACTGCCATCCCAGATAATCACAACATCCCCTTACTGGTCTCTCCCCATCCATGCTGTCTTCCTCCAGTTCATTCTCTTCACCACAGCTGGAGTCTGTCTACTCAAGCCTGAGTTCTGGGGCTTAAAATATCACATGGCAGAAGGAGCAGAATTTTCAAAAGACAGGCAGGAGGGTAGCTGGGTGAGATATTGGAAAAGTGGGGACGTGTAGGCAGAGACAGAAACCTGAGAATGGAAAGCCAGGTTCAGAAAGGAAGAGGTACCTGCAGAGATCACTTTCCACATGCGAGAAAAGCACAAGAGAAAGTCAAGGTTAATCATCTCTTCAATCTTTGTTTCTCCTCTGCAATAATTTACCTTTGAGATAGGCCTGACTCTCTAATAAAGAAGTTTTAAGAGTGTGAAAAAAAATCCACACACAAAAACCATGGTGGAAAAAGGCACTGCAGAATCTGGACCCCACAGGCTAGAGGATTCCCACCCAGATTCTTACACATACACCCTCCTTTAAAAACACCTCTACATCCATATAAAACTCCCCAAATACCCTCTGCTGTCTTCCACCTCGGGGCCTTTGCACAGGCAGTTTCCAGAATCTAGAGTTCTCTTCTTTCTCATGAGTCCCTCTACTAGCCAATTCCTACTTACCTTTCAGACTCCCATTTACACATCAGACACTTCTAAAAATCTTGCCTGAGTCTCAGGTGCCAGTTAGATGCCCTCAAAAAATATCTTCCTTGCTAACTTCCTCTCATTAACTGTCATTTGTTATACTTGTTTCTACTGATGGTGATGCTAATAACTATTGATAAACGAATAAATGAGTGATGCATTTGCCAATGCCAATTTGGCCTTGCCCAATCTGTGGCCTGGGTAAAAGAGGTGCCATGTGCCCCAGGACATGCCATGTCAGAAACAGACAAACCTCTATCTAGGGAAAGATTCTTTGCCTCAAAGTTGAGTAAAAACTTGTGTCTAAAAAGAGGCCTTTGGCTTCTGGGGCTCCGCTGTGGAACATGCTTGTAACACAGCAGTGAAGCGAGACATGAAGATGGTATAGGAAGAGGCAAAAGTGAGGGGAATTAGGGTTAATCAGGACCACAGCAAGGGAAGCATCTTCCATTTTCAGTGGGTGTTAAAGGCAGGCAGCCTTTGGTCCAAATTTTATGTTCCATTGGGTCATGAGAACTATCTGTTTCTTGTTTTTTTTGTTTTTTGTTTTTGTTTTTGTTTTTTGAGATGGAGTCTCACTCTGTTGCCCAGGCTGGAGTGCAGTGGCACAATCTCGGCTTATTACAACCTACGCCTTCCAGGTTCAGGCAATTCTCCTGCCTCAGCCTCCCAGGTAGCTGGGATTACAGGTGCCCACCACCATGCCTGGCTCATTTTTTGTATTTTTAATAGAGATGAGGTTTCACCATGTTAGCCAGACTGGTCTCAAACTCTTGACCTCAGGTGATCTGCTGGTCTCGGCCTCCCAAAGTGCTGAGATTATAGGCATGAGCCACTGTGCCTGGCCAACGACTATCCATTGTTGAGGGTAACTAGAGGCCTTCTTTCTATTTTGTGGACATGCCAAGCTCTCTTTCCTGCCTCATGGCCTTTGCACCTGCTTTTTCCTGCACCTAGAATGCCCTCCCCCAGGTCCTTGCAGGGCTGGCGCCTCGTCACTCAGATCACATTTCAAACATCACCCCCTCAGGGAGACATCTCCTAACCCACCTTTTCATGTTCCCCACCCCTCACCTAGTCATTCTCTACTTTACAAGGCTGCTTGATTTTCTTCATGGCACCGGCCAATGTCTTAAGTAATCCTATGTGTGGATTTATTCTGCGCCTCTCCTGCTCTAATGCAAGATTCACAAAGCCAGGACTGTATCTGCTTGTTTGCTGCTCTATCTCCCATGCCTAACACATACCAAAGCTCAATAAGTAGTTACTGAATCAATGAATAAATGATTTTAATAAATTAATGAGTAAAAGAAGCCAGAGTGAAGTCCCAGCCCTTGGGAGCAGAAGGTAAGAAAGGTAAAAGCAGAAATTGAGTAACAATGCAGGGACCCAAGGCAACCTGGAGATCTCAATTTGGTAGCAAAACCCATTCCAGAGCCTCTCTCACCCCTCTTCCCCCAGAAACTTCCCCCTGGGACCCACAGAAGCATTCAAGACCTCTCACCTCAGGAGGCAGCTGACCCTGGCCACCCACCCACAGCCACCACGCAGCTCCTGAGTGTCAGGCAGCCTCAGCCTATTGATGGCTTCCCACAGTGTCCCAGGCCTAGACCTCTGAAGTATGACCCCAGCTTTCCTCTAGGCATCCCCAGAGTCCAAGGAACTTCCCCATCCACAACTCAGAGCAGCTCAGAACCACCCAGGAGGGAGGAGTCTCCATTTGATAGCCAAGCCTACGACACATGTCTGAAGGAATTCAGCTGCGTAGTGAAGCCAGAACACCTGTTTTCTCTTCTTCCCAGATGACCTTGTACTCATGAGTCTCTGTGTAACTAGCACATGACAGCATAGGGAGAGAGAGAGTAGGACAGGGAACTGAGGAGCCTCCCAAAAGAAGCAACATTTGTGAAAGTATGTGCTATTGCTTCCTTCCTCCCTCCCTCCCTTCTTTTCTTTCTTTCTTTCCACTTTCCTCCTCCCTTCCTTCCTTTCCCTTTTCCTTCCTTTCTTTCCTTTTTCCTTCCTTCTTTTCCCTTTTCCTTCCATCCTTTCTTTTACCTTCCTTCCATCCCTCCTTCCCTATTTCTCTGTTTGATTCTCTGTGCCACCCTCTGCCTAAGGATCTGTAACTCTGTCTCTCTCTGTCCCCATCAGTCAGCATGCCCCGTTCCCTCCTGTGGGTTGGCTGGTAGTCAGCCTTTGGCCCTTGGAGGCCATGTCAAATCCCAGTGAGGGGCAATTTCTGGTCCAGGCCATTATCTGAGTCATAAGAGGCCTTTACGCTCAGAAAATGATCATCCCATTTTGGAAGGAAACCAGGCTTTCACCTGCATCCAGGACAAGACAGGCCAGAATCCTGGGTCTAGAAGCACCCAGAACAGAGATACACCTTCTGCCTAGGCTTTCAGGACCAATCAGTATTAGCCAGACAAGTTGGGATATTGGCAGGTCAGGTGTGGCCATTCAGAGCAGAGCTTCAGTGAGGTGTGGCTCAAGGAAAAGCAGAAGTGGGTGCTCAGACCAAATGACGTCACTAATGCCAATTAGGGAAATGGGCCCATTATCACTATGGAGTCATCACTATCACAGATGTGAACCCCTGGACACCCACCAAGATGCAGCCATTAAATGTCCACTCCTTCCCCCTCCTTCTACTCTTCCCACATCCCCTGAGGGTGAGGGCTGTTCCTCTGCCTGTATCTTCGCTCAGTTCGAGCTCTCTGAGATAGAGCTCTGTGCAACTTGGGAAAGGGCTGCCTTGAGAAGTGGTGAGTTCCCCATCTTGGGAGATATTCAAGAGAGGAATGAATTTGTAAGTCTGGGGTAGAGAAGATTATCACTGAACGGTCTTTTTAAGCTAAGACCTAAGAATCTTCAGGAAGGACACTAATTTCTACTACCTTATGTAATCACAATTCCCACCTTAATGAAGTAGGCACCATGATTCAGGCAGATTAAAAGGTATAGGACTTTGAGGCACAGAGTTTGAAGTGTCAAAGTCATATTATTGTGACTCCAAAAATGCCTGACTTTATTCTTCCAAACTTCATTCAAAAGAGACATATGGCTGCTTGGAGTTTAAGATCCCAAGCTTGGGATCCAGAAAGATCTGGATTAGAATCTACCATTCATCACCTGTGCATCCTTGAATAAATCATGTCATCCTGTGAGCCTCAGATTCCAAATGGGGACAAAAGCTTATCTTATGACGATGAAGAATATATGAAATTACGACTGTTTGGTTCTTAGCCAGCTCTTTGGCACTTAGCAACTGTTCAATAAATAGTTTGTGGTATTTGTGATACAATGGCAAAACCAAGGGTTTGGCACCAGAGAGAAATCGAAAGTTGACAATAGTGGGTGACATTCCCCATGGCCACATGACCCAGATAATATGAGTCTTGGCTTAAGCCTAAGTAGGCATTGCCAGAGTCTCTGTTCCACCCTACTTTTCCATGACACAATGCATCTTCCCTGGTCTCAATCCCCAGTCTCTCCACCCTGCCCTGGGCCAGCAACCCAGGTCTCCCACTCAACTCTAGACTTGACATGAATCCTTTAACCATTAAGCACTTAACATCATGTTTTCTGCCTTCAGAGGTTTCTAAACAGTAATTAGGCAGTGGAACACCCTGCCAGGGTGGCAAGAGTAAATATCATTAGTGTAGGAGGAAGTGTGGGGTAAGTGGAGGAGCAGGAACACCTAGCACATGGCAGGAACTGGCCGACATTGGAATGGCCAAGGCCTGGTGGAGCAGCTCCATTGCCAACCTCCACTGCTTCACCCTCTCTCTTGGGGGAACCTAGCTCTGAAGCTACAAGGACAGGTGATATGATGGAGAGAGCACAGGCTTTGGCATCAGAAAAACCTGACTTTAAAACCCATTTCTACCATGATGAATATGGATGAGGTATCTGACCACTCTGTGCTCATCTCCTCACCTACAAAATGGGGAACATCCTGTCAACCTCAATCCTATCAACAATCCTATCAAATACCAGTACTATTCAGTACTGGTAACTATTGAATGAGATCACGCATGTGAAGTACTGAGCTACTCCTCTAATGGGCCCATAGGGGCATAGATTCAAAAGTCACAGCATAAGATGGTAATCATGTATTCCCAAAACTCCCCTTTAAAAATCTCTGTATCAGTCAGGACAGGTTGGGTTATGCTGCTATGACAACCAGCCCCAAAGATCTCAGATGAAACTGTAAAGGTCTCTCACCCAGTGCTGCATGTTTCTCACGCAGGCAGGCAGGGAGACTCTGTCTGCCACAGTCACTCAGGATCCAGGGCTTAACATAGCAGCCATCAAGAAAGGCAGCTCTGGAGATTCTTATACTGGCAATTACAAACCTCAACCCTGTAGTGGGACATATCATTTATCCTCACAATCTGTCGGTTAGAACCTGGTTAGAATCTGTCACATGGCCCCACCTGAGCTAAAAGTTCTTCAGTCTTCTATGTCCACAGACAGAGAAAAGGACAGGGAGCCAGCAAGAATTATGAATCACTATCCTAGGATCCCTACCGGAGACTCACACACCTTTCTCAATCTGTCCACAAGGCCAGATTACCTCTCTAGTATTGGATTCTCTAAGTGCTTAAGGGAAGCAATCACCACCATTGCTTCCCTTAATCACTGAGAGAGTAAAATAGATGTGTGCTTGGGACAATGTTGCATGAAAATATCAAAATCCTTAACCCCCAGAATCACACCCGGTGCTGCAAGGCACTCATACATATAGAGGCACATGAATACCCAGTTGGCAGGTTCACTTCCCCCACACCAAGTTCTCCCTCTGTGCTTATCCTCACTGAGGAGAATAATGGTCAGATTATCTCTGTATTTACATTTTTGTTTCTTCTCTTTCTTTTTGTTTCAAAGCTGAATTGGGTAGGTTGAGTGCCTGTAAGATAGAAAGCCCTATACTAACACAACTTTCTGGAATTTAGCTGCCCCTCATGGCAGAAAGAAAAGAGCTCCCTAAGACTGTCCCCATGCAGTCCCCAGCTTGAGACCTGTCCTTCTAAGGACTCCAATGTCTCCCCTTCAGAGCCTGGGACATGGCTCATTCCTTCTCTCTTTTCTTTTCCTTCTACAACACAACTGCTTCAGAGCAATTTGGTCCCAGCTTCAACAAAGTCCATGATAATCAATGGGCCAGCCTACTGGTGAGAGGACCACTTGGCCAGTCACCCACCTCACAGAAAGAAGATAGGCTTGACGCTCAGAGACTCAAACTTTCTGTGGCATTCCTTAGAATCCATTTTCCCAGGCCCCTGGTCAACTAAAGTGTTGTGTGTTTTAAAACCCTGGTGCTGAAGTTCCTTTGGAGCCAGAAGCTAGAACTCAGCTTGAAGTGGAGTAAGTTTCAGGATCTAGCTTGAAGCAAGCCAAGTTTCTGGCTGTAAGATAATACAAATTAGATCTTACAAATAGTGACATATATAGTGTGTGTATACCTTAATGTCCTCATCTATAAAACAATATAATAGTTACCAGACACAGTTGCTTATCCCCCTATGGAATGATTTGAGGCTTACATTGGAAGTCAAAATTCAATGGAAGGAAGAAAACATTTGTTGAGTACCTACTATGTCCCAAGCACATGACATGGGGTTTGTATGTGTTACTTCATAATTTTCACAACTTATAAAGGGAGGCACTCTTGCATTTTACAGATGAAGAAACTAAAGATCTGAGAGGTGAGGTGACTCATCAAGCCCAGTGGTGTTTGGAGTTGAGTCCTGGTTTTCTGCCTCAAAACGCCATATGTCCTCCTCTCCATGCTCTTGAATGAACCCTGGGAAAGAAGTTATTATTGCCTCCACCTAGATTTCAAGCCAAGCAGGGAGGAACAAAGGATTGAGAAAGAGGGCAGTACTCCCAGGTTGGTCTCTGGAGATGAGAGTCTGTGTGGAAAGTGGCCAGGAAAGTTGGGAACGTGGATTAGCCTCACCCAGATGCTTGTTCTGAGTCCACTGGTCTATGTCTTCAGAAAAAGGCTTCCAAGTCTGGACTTGCAATTAATTACAGGTGCAATTAACCTACTGCGCACATAGATTGGGTGCCAAGGCATTGGGTATCCATGTGTCCTGTGTCTAATGCCTTCTTTCATGACCACCTTGACAAATTAGTGGACACTGGTCAACAGGTAAAGCTATTTCCTCTGCCTCTTCCACCCTGAAATAGCTTGGATATCCATCCCTTCCTCCCAGTCTCCCTGGTCACATCAATTCAGGTCTCATGTGCCCAGGCTTTTCCAACAGTTTCCTCACTGGTTTTCTGGCTACAAGTCTCCTTCTCCATGCAACCCAATTTTCCCACAAGCCATTAGAGCCATCTTCTTAAAATGCAAACCTGATCCCATCTTACCCAAATTAAAAACAAGCAAAAACAAAAAAAAAATCCCCCATGGATTCCATGACTCTCAGGATCAAGTCCAGATTCCTACACATTGGCCTCAAGGCCACTCACACTCCAGTGGCTTCTAAGTTCTTCAAACTTATTTCTCCACTTTCTTCCTCATGCACATCCCCAGCACTGTTCGCATCTAATTGCCCTCTCATGTCTTCTTTTATATCTTTGAGAAGGTCCTCTTTACCAGAGTGGCACTTCTCCCAATATCTGTCTTAGAGAAATCCCATTTAACTGTAACAGGATTAAAAATTACTAACATGTAAGTATTCAGGATCTTCTCTCCCTCCCCACTCCACTTCCTCAGGAGGCAGAATCAGGGCAACATTCGTCATAAAGATACCATAGAATGTGGAGACTGAGTCCCCTATTTAGCAAAGAGCTGAGACATAGGTAATATAGAGAAGACATATTTCTTAAAATACAAGAGAGCTAAGAGTCAGAGAGTCTTATGGCATTGATAATTGAGATTGGAAAATAGAGGGAACTTCAGGGGCTCCCACGTAGAGGATATTGAGTGAGGGAGCTATAAGAAGACAGTATTTATAAGAGTAGCCCATCCCATTTAACGCTTCCTTCAGAAACTGAATCAAAGCTTAAGTCACTTCCAACAATTATGTTTGCCTTTTTTTTACTATCTCTTTGGCTGAACCAAAATCAGATTGAGCCATGTGGGATACGTCAAGAATTATTCAGGTTACATATTCTTTAGAGTTTAAATTGAAGCTCTTAAGCTTGCCTACCACCTTCCCTGGCCCAGCAGAATTAGTCATTCCTCTCTGCAACCAGAGCATTTCATATAGACCTTTGTTTTAAGTCTTAACATTGCGATATTTTATTTGACTATATATTTTCTCTGTCATCAGTTCCTGATATCCTGAGAGATCAGGGATGGCTATCTCATCACCATCTCTCAATGTCCAGTTTCAAGAACAAGTCTTGACATAAAAGAGTAGCAATTAATTCTTGTTGAATATGCAACTAAAGAGTAAGCTATCTTGTGAGGTCTTCACCAAGCTGACCCAGCACGTGGGTCTCGCTCTGGCCAGACCAGGACAGGAGACTCCACTAGAGAGAGGTCAGCCTCACTCCTAGATGCCACTGCTTTCAGTTTTGGTCCTGACCACTTCCAGTTAAGATGGAAAACAGAAGTTCATTTGTTTTAAAGTGTCTGAACATTTACAACCACAAAGAGGAGTTGTCCGGTGTGATTCTAAAAATGTGCCTTGTGCCTTGTGCCTCTTCTTCTCATTGTCCAGGTTCAACCAGGCCTGGCAAAAGTTTGCTCAACCTTTACCTTGCCTGAGAATTGGAATCCACAGTCATGCATGCAAGCAACTTTGCAAGGTCTAGAAAGAAAATAACTTCCAATACCAAGCACCCTTTGAGCAGTCACACTTCATGCTATCCCCTAAGTCTGGGAAGATTTTATCTTATGAATCTGTCTTCTCCTACATGGGCCTTTGGCTTTGTCCAAGTGTTGAAAAGACCACAAAAATATGCTTCCTCTTCCTTTGCTGAATGGAGGTGCTGGTCCCTAGGATAGTGTGTGAAGTCCAAGGTGGCAGCACAAAGAGCCGGAAATCAGGCAATTTCTTTCATCCCTCAACCCTCAGAGGAAGAGATCTCAGGCCCCATCCTCGAATGACGCCAAATAAAAAGAGAAAGTTGGAAACATACCCATGGGAAACCTCACTCCATTGACAGTATGAGTCTCCTAGAGAAACAGGTGCCCAGGAAGTTTGATTGAATGCAGTGAGGTTGTGCATTACTAAAGGAAGAGACAACAAAATCACCACCCAAGGGAGGAGATGGAAACGGCCCCTCCCTCACTTTCTTTTTGTATGCCAGTCTTTCCTTCAGTGTGTCTACTTTTCCAGGGTCTCTCCTCCTACCTTATGAGAACTTGTATATGCCCTGGAGGAAGAGAATAGAAGGGGGGCTCTCAGGTTGCACTCAACTAGCCCAAGTAGGACTTGTTGAAGCCCAGAATTCCCTGTGTCCATTCACTGGACAGCTATGAGGTTTTGTCCCCAAATTGGACTTCAGCACTTGATGGCCAAGTGATTGCAGGGATTACTCCGCCGCCCAGAGCCACAACTTCGTTTAAAATATCTATTCCAATGGCTTGCTCTGGGAAGGATGTGATGAGCTCATACAGGCAAAATGCCTGGCAGATAGAGAGACCTTGGTAATTGTTAGTTGTTGTTGTTGTTGTTGTTACTATTACTATTAAAAACACAAGCGTGCTTCATTAGGGAGACTCTGTACCACACCATTCATATAAGGGCTAGATGCCTTATATACCATATTTATCTTGTTCCCCACTATCTCAGGTGTCTAGAATCACAGTATATGCTCAAAAGTATTTTCAACTTAATATATTCCCATTCTACCCATTCCCACCTCAGCTTCTTTTCTCTGAAGTTTTTAATCTCCCTAGCCTCTGCCCTTCTTGGAGCCTCCAGATAATCCTTCCATCTTGTTCAACTCCACCACCTCCCCCGCATTGGACCCATAGTCCAATACAGAGCTCTGCTCAACATCCCTGGAGTCGGAGAGGGAAATAACGTAGACTCTGCACTGTGCCCTGCATTATTCAGAAGAAAAGCATTGTCTTTCTCATTGCCAGGATTTTTTTTTTCTTGTACTGGATTCTAAGACCTCTGGAATTTTTTGCCTTCCGATTTGGATGCCATCAAACAATAAAGGTGCTATTTTTTTGTTAAAGTTTATTGACAGAATTATAAACTTAGATCAACATAGGAATGTAAACTTGAGAATCTGGAGTGCTTCTGCTTGCCATGCTCTGTCCATTGTCTAATTTACTCCTGACATTGGTTTTGTGTTGAGGTCAACATTATTGTTTTGTCTATTTTACAGCTGAAACTCAGAGAGGTTAAGTTATTTGCCCAAAGATATCCAGTTTGTAAATGGCAGACCCAGGATGGGAACAGACTCTGAATTCACATGCCTTTTTTTTTTTTGAGACAGAGTCTCATTCTATTGCCCAGGCTGGAGTACAGTGGCACAATCTTATCTCACTACGGCCTTTGCTTCCCATGCCTCAGCCTCCCAAGTAGCTGGGACCACAGGTGCACACCACCACACCTGGCTAATTTTTATATTTTTAGTGGAGATAGGGTTTGGTTTCAACATATTGGCCAGGTTGGTTGCTTTTCTTTTTCTTTAAAGAGACTGTTGCTTTATTTAAAAAATATAAAAAAACTTATTTTAGGTTCAGGGGTTCATGTACAGATGTGCAGGTTTGTTAGGTAGGTCAACTCAGATCACAGGAGTTGATGTACAGAGATTATTTCATCACCCAGGTATTAAGCCTAGTACCCAATAGTTATTTTTCCTCCTCCTTTTCCTCCTCCCACAATCCACCCTCAGGCAGCCTCCAGGGCCTGTTCTTCTCCTCTTTGTATCCATAGGTTCTCATCATTCAGTTCTCACTTACAAGTGAGAATATGAGGCATTTGGTCTTCTGTTCCTGCAATAGTCTCCAGTTCCATCCATGTTCCCTCAATGGACTCATTTTTTATGACTGTGTAGTATTCCATGCTGTATATGTACCACATTTTCTTTATGCAGTCTTCCAATGATAAGCATTTAGATTGATTCCATGTCTTTGCTATTGTGAATACTGCTGCAATGAACATACATGTGCATGTGTCTTTATGGTAGAACAATTTATATTTCTTTGGGTATATACCCAGTAATGGGATTGTTGGGTTAAATGGTAGTTTGGTTTTTAGCTCTTCGAGGAATTGCCACACTGGTTTCCACAATGGTTGAACTAATTTACATTCCCACCAACAGTGTATAAGCGTTTCTTTTTCTCCACTGATCCACATTCTTTAATTCCATGCTGCACTGTCTCCAAGGATAAATGAACCAATGTGGTTCCCAGAAAAAAGGAGGAATTGGCACTAACCGCATACCCTATCCCCCTTTACCTGACCAAAGCAAGTTGAGAAGTGGGCACGCTGTCTCTCTGCCAATCCTGAATCTGAAGAAGCCTAAACTCTTCCAGAGTGTGCTTGTTGAAGTCTACACTCACACGTATCAACAGATGACCTGAGTAAGTAGGGGTTTAGAAGCCACAGATATCTTGGACCTTTCCTCTTCAGGCCCCTAGATGGATTCTGGGAGAAGGAGCAGGGCTGGGGTCAGGTGAACTTCTCAGAAATCTTTGACACACAGAGGAGAAGCAAGTATGGTGATGCGATCTATGTAACACTGGCCAATGCAAGGTGGAAAGAAAGAAAGGAGCAGGCATTCTACCCAGTCGTCCCAATAAACGTGAACCAAGTGTCATTGTGCCCATTTTAAAGATGAAGAAACTGAAGCTCAGGAAGTTGAAGTCACTTGCCCAGGGCAGTTATAGCTCCCTGCACATGGATTGAGATGTACTAGAAGGAACGCATCTGGGTAGGCGGGTAGCTAAGCTCACTGACAGGCAGCCACCTTCTTACCTTAGCCCCAGCCCTTTAAGGCACAGAGTGATTTCTGTAAACCCAGCTGGTGCAATATTATCTGATTTAGTCTAATGATGTCAAATGCCAAATTAAGCAACTCAAAAACCCCTCCACCTTTGAATGAAATCCTCTTTATTCTGAAAACAGCATATTCTACAATGACAGAAAGGTAGGGGAGGAATACATGCATGTGGAGAGAAGCCTATCTTACCCTCTGATCCCAGAGGAGAGGTGAGGATTCAGACACCCTGGTCACCCCCATCTTGAACATCTCAACATCAAGATTTGTTTTTGCCTGCATCAGTGGAGAATGGGGAGCCAGGTGTGTCTGCTCCACCCTGGGATCAGACAGAAGCCAATCACACTCTCACAACTGAACTCACCCTTAACCGGCCCTCAATAACCCCCCTAACTAGGCCACTGTCCCCTACTCCACTACTCATTTCTGTTTCTCTCCCTCTCCCCAGTTTTCTCCTTCTTTCATTCTTGGAGCAAACAGCATCTGATTATTTACAAATATATTTGAGTGTTTGGTATATGCACAATACTGAGGACATGAGTCTAGTGAACTGACCACCATATCTGGACCATAGGGATGTTTTGTTTACAGCACATAGAGTGTTTTAAGAGATCTCAATGTTTCTTCAACATGAAGTATTGCAGGATTTTGTGTACAAATTCAGATTTCTGCTTTCTCTTGAATGATTGGAAAGCTGGAAGTTCTCAGATGAATTTCTCACACAGCAACAATCGGCTGAGGTTGAATTATATATGGGTCAGAATATTTCCCCTGCATCCTTTTTTCCCCCCCAAAATTAACCTTCTTCACTCATTCGGCTACCTGGCATGGGTATGTTTAAGACTGAGTTCAGCTTAAGACTCTCAACTCATTTCCACTATGCAGATGAGAATACTGAGACATCAAGAGCTTAACAACTTGCAAGGTCACTAGTGGGTGCCATCCCCAGGGTCTTCCTGCAACGCCTGTGAAAGTAAAGGCATCTCCCTTGACAACCCTGTTCTATACCTCCCATGATCCTCACCTGCCAAGCCTCGAGGCCAGGAGGAGCTAGAGAAGACCCAGGATGACGCAGGCAAAAGACAGACTCAGATGCATGGATATCTGGCCCTCATCACAAATCAGGCCTCCTCCCCTGCTGATGGCTTGTAGGGGTGGAGCTGCTGCCAGGCAGGTGAGGACAGCTCTGAGCACAGCATTGTCCTTACATGCCCTGGAAGGGCTGGGCCTTCCAGGCAATGGAGCCCCTAAACTTGTAGCACAGACTCCACTACCCAAGATTTACTCACAACCCTACTCCTCAAGGGTGAGAGTCTCCCATGCTGGAGGTACACACACACACACACATACACACACACAAAACACACACACACATGCATATACACATTCACACATACATACATGTATGTGTGTATACACATAGGCACACACAAAAACACATACACATATAATACATATATACACACATACAACATAGATAACACATAGATACAAATACCCATATGCACGCATATGTAAACACATATACACCTACAGACACTTATACACACAAACACACACATACATGCAATAAATACACACAGGCACCCACATACACATAACCACATATGCACATACATATACACATGCACACAACATGGACTCACATACACATATACACACAATGCTCTAAGAGAGTAGCAAGTGAGCAGGAGGGTGGAAATGAAAGGAGGAAGGAAAAAACAAAGAGAGAAAGAAAAGGAAGAGAAAAGAAAAAGGAAGGAAGGGAGGGAAAAGAATGTGGGAGGGAGGAAAATATTTTTAAATTACTGTATGGGGAGTGCTTGCTCTGTGCCAGGCATTATGCTGTGCTTTCCATGCTTTATGTTATTCAGTCCTCACAGCATCCCTTCCAAGTAGGTATATTTTTACGTCTATTTTTCCAGTGGAGTAGCAGAGGCTTGGAGAGATTGGACAACTAGCCCCAGATCTCATAGGCCAGATGTTTAGTAACAGAGCTGAGGTATGAGCTGTTGTCTCTGATAATGTATTCACATTAACCAAATTCTTCTTAAGTGCCAGATTCTAGGCTCTGGGAATACAGAAGTAAGAAAATGTTTCTGGTATTCATGGAGTTCCCAATTATGGGAAGTGGGGGGAAATATTATGCAAATAATCACGCATATAGTCATGCAATTACAAAGGTGATAAGTATGATAAAAATCAAAGCACAGGACACCATAAGTGACTATAACAGAGCAGCCCTAACTTAAACTTGGGGTGAAGGAAGGCCTACCTGTGGAAGTCACATTTAAGCATGTCCCCAGCCTACTCGCCAGCTCTGGTCAAATGCCTTCCCATCAACATACTACCAGGAAGAAATAGAAGACAGACCTCCTATACCCTCAAATCAGGAAGACTACTTTAATAATCATTTTAGAGACAATGTACCTTACCCTACAAAAAGGCTTGGGAATCCAAGTGCTTTATGTACATATACACACATACACACGTGCATGCATATGTAAACACATACACCTACAGACACTTACAGACATCAACACACATATACATACAACATATGCACACAGGCACCCACACACACATAACTGTGATGAAAGTCTGGGCTCTTGCTGTAATGAAAGTCTGACCCATTCTGGGACACCTCACATCTAAAGCCCCCACCACTGAGACTTCTGAAGAAATTTAGGCCAGCAAGAACATTAGTGCTTCAGTGAACAAGGGTCCACTGGACCGTACAAGACTGGTGTTCAACAGCACCACCATGTGGTCAGGACCAAAATGATACTCCAGTGAATGGGTGAAGATTTCTAGTTCTCTCACCTGACATTTGGAACAGACTGGGTCCTCTTCTTGCTAAACAAGATGCCAAGTGGTCCTTGGAAATTTTCTATTTATGCTAATAATGTAAGTGAGGACTCAGGTAATTCATGGAAAAAATAAAGGAGCAGTGATCCTAGTGTCCCTGGTGCTGATTTAATGGTT
The DNA here is from genome assembly GCA_963573385.1 of Cacajao melanocephalus. NCBI lineage: Eukaryota > Metazoa > Chordata > Mammalia > Primates > Pitheciidae > Cacajao > Cacajao melanocephalus. Next base: position 17,265 of record CAUYLG010041517.1, on the reverse strand, counting down.
CCTACTGGCTTCAAATGAGTCTCTAGAATGTTCTGTGGGGCCTTCTAAAGGCAATCTGCATCTTTGTTCACCTTCCAGAACTGGAGCTCCCACACATGGCTAACCTCTCTCCCAAGTAAGCTGCTCACAAAATTCCTCACCAGTCTAATGAAAAGAGAATGAGTTCAATGTCAGATAAACCTTATTTTGAACCCCAGATCCTGTACTTACTGGGAGGATAACCATGATCCTCCCGTCTCCTATGCTTTAATTTTATAATACTTACCAGCTTTGTAATTACATGATTATTTGTATGATTATTTGCATATTTTCCCCCTTTCCATATTTGGAGGATAACTCAGTCTCTACCAGAGATCTCTACCAGGATCCTCAGTCTCTACCAGAATTAGATTTCCTTTAAAAAAAAAAAAATAGCATCTCCTTCACAGGCTGCTGTGGAAGGTGTATTAGTGTCTTGGGGTTGCCAAATCACCACAAACTGAGTGGCTTAAACAACACAAATTTATTCTCCAACAGTTCAAGAGAACAGGAGTCCAAAATCAAAATGTCACAGGGCCATTCTCTGGAAGTTCTAAGGAAGGATCATTTCATGTTTTCTTTATTTTCTGGTGGTTGCTATAATTCCCTGGAGCTCCCTTGCCTGTAGCTACAATGAGACGACAGTCAGGCGTGTCGTACACACTCAGTTACCTTCAGTTTCATCTGAATTTGCATTTACTGTGCCCAGTTTTGAAGCCTTCTGTATCATTCAGCAGTTAGTCAACAGTAATCTTATCAAGTCATAAATGTATTTGTTATTCTCCTGCTTATAATCCACTATGGCTCCCCAGTGCCCAAATAAAAAAAATATTAATACTTCTTTGGAATAGCACATAAGCCCTTCATCATCTGACCCCTCCTGGTCTTCCTGTACTCCCCCACTTGCGTCTACTCCTTCTACAGCAACCCACTTATCAATCCACACACACTCCACGCATATTCAGACTTCCAGATTTTTTCCTCTGCCCTAGTTTTTCTACCTCTAATACTCCACTTCATTCTCCATCAGGAGTGTTTCTTCTCCTCCAGGAGTGTTTCTTCTCACCATTCAAGACTCAGTTTGCATCCTGTTCTCTCTAAGGCTTTCCCAAATGCTCCTGGACAGAGTAGACCCCTCCCACCTGTGAGTTTCTGAAGAACTCTGTACATTATGCCAATATGGTGCTGGCCATATTCCACTGTCATTTCCACTGTGTCTGTGTTCTCCACCAGAATGTGAGCTCTTTGAGGACAAGGACTTGGTTTTATCCACCTTACCCCTAGGTCCAGCCCAGCTGGGCATGGGGTAGGTACTTAACAAACACGTGCTGAAATGGACATCAGACCTGAATAGGTTCTGAGGACTCTCGAGTCCCTCAGGGTTGGAGAGAGGAACCGCCAAATTCCCTCTAATATCTGGGACATACATAGTTCAGAACAGTGAAAAGAACTAAATCCGAATGACTCACTACACCTGAGCTTTCCCTCCTACATTTTCCATCACTTTGGCAAACCTCTTAACCTCTCTAAGCCTCAATAGCCTCATTTGTCCCTCTGAAATAACTCATGATGTGCCGGCCAGGGCTAGGCATGCTTAGAAACACCATCTATCTTAGCCCTCACAACGATCGAGGTACATAAGCACTTGATTTCCATTTTATAAAGAGAAAACAGAGGTTCAGAGAGCTTGAGTCACTTTCTCACTTTACCATAGCTAGTAAGCATCAGAGCTGGGATCAGACCAGGCCCCCCAACCTAGAGACTTTACTTATTCATTTATTGCTCCATTCAAAAAAAAAATCTTTATTGAGCACCCACTGTATTCTTGGCACAGCTCTAGATGCTGAGGATACAGCAGTGTCTAAACCAAGTGATTAAGGAGTCTCCGTATTTATGGCATTTACACTTCCCCTCTGTCATGCTCCCCCTCTAAAGCTGATGACACATCATGAGAGGAGCAACAGGACTGCAGGAGCCCCAGTAATGTCCAGCACATACAGCAGCTTTGGAATGAGAGCTGCAAGACTAACCAGCCAATGCTAACCCCTGCTCACAGCGGGAGAGGGAGCCTGATGTGAAGCCATGTCCTGCTTGCTCAGAACAGGGCAAGTTGAAGTTCTTCAGCACCTGTGGTTGGGCTGGGCCAGGACTGAGAGGGGAGAGGCAACCTGGAAGTTACAGGTCACAAATCTCCTCTCCTGCCACTTTGTGCCCCCTCCCCAGTCCTGTCCTCAGCCAAGCACAGGAGCAATTGCTCAAGTTTACGATGCACTGCATGCAGGTTGCAGACCTACCATCATCTGTAATGGGTTGTTGTTTTTATTTTCCATTTATAGGGGTGGCTGAGTTACTACCTATGGTCACTGCAGCCGTTAAACTGCTCCCAGGGCTGAGATTTACATAGCAGCCACGTGACCTGCAACAAACTTGGGGGTGGGAGGAGGATGTTTTCAATCTAATTAGAGCTGATGACTGACAGACAGGGACAGCAGAGACCAGCCTCATCAACTCCCAAAAGCCCAGGAAGCCCTCACCCAGAATGCACTCCCTGGATATAACGGTGATGGAGCCCAGGCCATGCACAAGATAAAGAAAAAGGCTTAGAACAAGTGGGTGCACATCGTACCCTAAAATAGCTAGGAAGACCTGCCAGTGGAATGAGAGGACAAACCTCTACTCCTTTCCCTATGATATCAAATTCAGGTAGTAATTATGTATTTTACCCGAACAGAGGTTCCTAACAACCAGTTAATAATGGGATATAATCTCCATAGCTTTCATCCCAAGATCTCAAAACACATTATGAATAATTAAATGCAATTATTTAGTGATCTGGGTAATCACAAAACTTTTTAACTGTCACCTTTTTTTCTTTTGCTGTGCCCGAAACACAGCTCAGCACCATGTTCTCAAATGAGGAAACTGAGGCACAGAGAGGCCAGGTGAACAGCATAGATCATCTGATACCTCACCTCGGTTCTTAGTCTGCATTCCACACTCTTTCCCCAAGGCCTTCAGCACTGCATCTCTGCCTGACTGACTGCCCCCTTCTCCCAAGCCCCAAATCCCACCCCTACCCCTACCCCTACCCAACCTAGACACCATTATTTAAACGTTCCCTGCTGAAATAATCCTCTTTCCCACTGGGGTAGGTGCAGGGATCCAGCAGGACAAATTAGCCACCTCCCTTCCTGGCCTCCACCTCAGCCCCTCTCTTACCATTTAAATCCTCCACCCAGAACAAAGTCACAAAATGTACTCCCTTTTCATGTGGTTTAGTATAAGGACGGGTTTTGATCCCTACAATGAAAGTTCATGTTTCTAACAAGTGTCCGCAGCCAGTGCCCTCTGCATCCATTTAACTGTTGCCTCCTGAAAGCTATCATTTTCTATTTCTTGTGACTAATATGCACTGGGAGCTAAATTCACATGTGTGTGCAGGACCCTACTTCCAAAGAGACATTTCATCATCATCCATTGATGGGACTCTCAAGCCCAATCCAGGACCCACGCATGCCAGAGGCTGTGGCAAGCCACGAGCATTGCATTTATACATGCATGGGCATAAACCTCCACAGCCCCTCTGTCCTGCACAGTCTGAGGCACGGGGTGGATACTCAGTAATTCAGGCTTCCACAGTGGGCCTCAGACTCACCCCTGCCAGGATACAGATATTGAAGAGTGATTTTGTTTTTTAATTTTCTATCTCCCTCATCAGCCTGAGCTCCCTATCTCCAGATATTTCCTGTAGTTCCTTAACATTCTGAACAATGTTATGTGGCAGATATGATTAATTCCATTTTACAGATGTGGAAACTGAGGTTAGAGGTTTATTCAAAATTACATAGAGACTAAATGCCTTAATCACAATGGGACTCAAGTCTCTTTGGTCCCCAAGTTTCATGTTATTCTCTCACACTCCCCCAGTTAATCCATCTAGTCCAAATAAAGAACAGATTAACTAACTAATTTATACTCTCAAACCCACTTCTGCACCGGTGCTCTGGAGGATCAAGGCCATATCCATAGAGTACAGAGCAAAAAAAAAGGAGAACGGGCAAACACCTAGGAGAATTTGGCAACTATCTTAGACATCCAAGCCAGAAGATTTGGGAGTGAAAGAGAATTCTTATTATCATAATTGTTATCATAATTGCCAAAACAAATAAAATTAACTAAGGATATGTAGCTGTAACTGCACCTAAGCAAGACTGTAGCAGATCTTGGCCAATCAACGTGTCTTTAAGAGTGAAGCAATTGTGTCTTGTCTATGATCTGCACCTCATTTTTATTCATTAAATGTTTATTGGGGACCAGCGATGTGCCAAACCCTGTGCTGGAAGTCAGGATGACACAGATGACTGAGATGGTCCCCACCCTTGGGAAGCACGCAGTCCAGGAAAGCTGTAGAATGCAGCTCCCAGGAAGAGGCCACTGGAGCAAGCTGATGAAGGTAGGGAAATCATGCAGGCCTAGGGCAGACCAGCCAAACTATAATGGGAATGCAGCTAGCTACTCACTCTGAGGCCCCCAAGCAGAATAAAAGGGACTGCAATGGCTTAGAGTTTTCCTTTCCCTCCTCAGGGTCGGGAGGTGCCACCATTCAAATCTTTCTGTGATGACTAGCTGTCTTAGTTGGTTAAGGCTGCTGTAACAAATCATCATTGACTGGATGATTTAACAAAAACATTTATATCTCACAGTTCTGGAAACTAGTAAGTTCAAAATCAAGGCACTGGTAGATAATGAGGTTTGATAAGGGCACTCTCCCAGTTTGCAGATGGCTATCCTCTAGTTGTATCTCCATATGGCTAGAGCACTCTCATGTCTTCTTGCAGCACTAATCCCACCTCCCAAAGGCCCCACCTCCTAATAGAATGACATTGGGCCTTAGGACTTCAACATATGAGTTTCGGGGAGACACAAACATTCAGCCCATAGTACGAGCAGTCTTCATGGACAGGAGGCTAATCATGATACTTCACGTGCCTGTCATCTGAGCCTTGCATCTCTCCTCCATGTCAGAGTGGATCACTTGATAATACCTTATTCATTCCTGATGCTCTTCCCTGGTTGGACAGGATCCCCTACCCACCCAAGGGACATGCATTGTCCTGTCAAACAACGGAGTCTTTCTCACTTAGGGCAAAGTATAACAGCGTCCTAGCTAGGATTGGGGGGACTCAGGCATGGATCATTTGTAGGCCGGATGGGCTGACAGCCAACTGGCACCAGACACTGTCACTTCCCATTAATAGCCCGGGCATCTGGGAGCTTGCCCACCTCGGGGCAAATCCATTGATTTATTTTTTAATTTACAGAAACCCGAGTCTAAAATTTGGCAATAACATGCAATGCCCATATTCAGGAATGTTAGTTTTTGTGCACTGGGGGCCCCTGCTTGCCTTTTGGTCCTAGAAGGCATTTCAAGATCTCATGCAAATTAAGTTCCTTGCAGCCACCCCAGAGATGCCAGAGTGCCCCAGATGGGCACACCAGTGACACCATGCCATCTGATACTTGGACCTTCCCAGACAACTGCTTTGACACTGGATTCAGCCATTGAGACACTGGGGAAACATAGCTGAGAGGAAGTTGGCAGTGGAGAGAGCTACCTAGCTTCTTCAAGGGGGAAAAGCACGTACCACCCTTCCTTCATTAACCAGTTAGACAATTCTATTTGCAGGGTGCTATCAGCCATCAGCACCCTGCTGCAATGGCAATTGAAAGGATTCGAAATCAGCTTCCATTTTATTGCAGGAATGCATGGGTAGAGACCAAACAGAGCAATGCATGGCTGTTAGCAATACATGGTCATTAGTGGGGCCTTGGGAGAGATAATAAGTCCTCAGATAAGTCAATCTTTTGACAAGTATGGTAACTAGAAGTTGCATCCGCCCCTGTGTTGGGCTTTAGGAAATCAGGTGAGGCCAACATCTTGCCTCTCCTTCAGGAGTTCACATCAAGTGCGAGACAATGCAGCCAAGTTAGCAAAGGATTATAGAAAGGGGCACCAAAAACACAGTGAGAAAACAACTCTGGAGGCATAGAACAGAGGACTGCAGATTCTACCTGTGAAACCTGAAAGGCTTCAGAGAAGAGTTGACATTTGAGATGGACATCGAGGATAAGTAGAAACTCATTAGATAAATTGAGGACAGACCCTTTGGAGCAGCAGCATAATGTAATGCTCAAAGTCAGGGACTATGGAGTGAGACTTGTGAGATTACAGGTTAGGCCAGTGACTGACTTGGTGACTGAGACAGGTTATGCTAATTGTAGAAAACTACAATTGTTCTCATTATTAAATTAGACAATCTATGTCAAAGCACTGGGCACAATGCTTGGGAACTGGCGAGGGCCAAGAAATGTCAGCTCTTATCATCATGTCCAGAAGGAAAGTTGTGAAATAGATGAGCAAATCAGTGTGGCTTAGGGCTTTGGTATGAAATGAATAGTAGTAACTGTTCAGCTTAAGATTTTGGTATTTATCCCATAATCAATGGGGAATGCCAAGCGGTTTCTGAGCTGAAGTATGCCACACTGAGTTGGGGGTAGAGACCATGGGCCTGGATATATGGACACCAGGGAGGAGCCACTGACCTTGGGGCTTGACCTTGGGTGGTATAAATGAGGGCAGAAAGAAGGGAAGGGATCCTGATAATATTAGCAGGGAGCTTCAACTGGTTTTGGTGACTCTGATGGTCGGTTTTATGTGTCAACTTGGTTAGGCTACAGTCTCCAGGTTTTTAAATCAAACACTAATGTAGAATTTGCTGTGAATGTATTTTGTGACTGTGATTAAAATCCTTAATCAGTTGGTTTTAAGTATGGGAGATTCTCCTGCATAATTTGAGTGGGTCTGATTCAATCAGTTGAAAGACCTTAAGAATAGGGCTGAGGCTTCCCCACAGGAAAATAAACTCTGCCTGTGGACAGCAGCTTCAGCGAAGAGCTCCAGCCTGCCCTTCCTGACAGCCTATTCTACGGATTTTGGACTTCCCTGGCCAACCCCCAACATCACATAAGCCAAATCTTTGCAATAAATCTTAATACATATATCCTACTAGTTCTGTTTCTCTGGTTGAACCCTGATTTACACAGTAATGGAATGGATAAAGGAAATGTGATCTGTCCATACAGTAGAATATTATCCAGCCTTTTAACAAAGAAGAAAGCCTACCATTTGTGATAATATGGATAAACATGGAGGGCATTATGTCAAGGGAGCCAGTCACAGGACAGATACTGCATGATTTCACTTATACGAAGTATCTAAAATAGTCAAACTCATAGAAGCAGGGAATAGAATGGTGGGTGCCAGGGCCTGGGGGGAAGAGAATAATAAGCTGCTGTCCACAGGCAGAGTTTCTTTTCCTGTAGGGAAGCCTCAGCCCTATTCTTAATGGGTATAAAGTTTCAGTTATACTAAATGAATACGCTCTAGACATCTGCTGTACAACATTGTGTCTGTAGTTGACAGTATGATACCGCACAGTTAAAAATTTGTATATCTCATTTTAAGTGTTCTTATCACAAAAAAAAGGGGGTACAAAAGGAAACTTACAAAGGTAATAGATAGGTTTGTTACTTTTACTATGGTGATAGTATCATGGGTGTATGCGTATGTTCAAACTATCAAATCGTATACGTTAAATCTGTATATTTTTAATATCAATTATACTTCAATAAAGCTGTTTTTAAAATGTAGGGCTAAAAGAAGCCACATCAGTTCCTAGACATTCCTCACAAAGCCTTGGACATACGGTGGGTTCCTGACTCATCCTCATGCCAAAGTCTATAAAAATCTCTCTTTTATGCAGCTGCCTTTTCTGGACAAGGCAACATTCCTGTCTCAGTTGGCAGCTCCATAGAGCAGATCGCAGAAGTCTGGACATATTGACTCTGACATATGGATCATGCTCCCAGGTTGGGTTTTTATTTTGTTTTATTTTGTTCCTAATATATATCGTTTTATAAGGTTTCTTTTATGTTAGGCTGAGTCTTTGATCTCCCCAGAAAAAAACTCTGCCTCTCCCCGGAGTTTCATTTAATCTACAAAAATCACTGACCACAGTTGCAGACAGGGAAGGGTTCTGCAAAGAGACAAGCCAAGCAGAGAGAGAGAGAGCGCAGACTCAGAGAGAAGTAACTGGGAAGCACAGTGCGTTTTTCTCCGAGGCCCCTGACATTTGTGTGAGATGCTCTTTGCTGTCATCCCAAGCCCTGAGTTCCAGAACGCATGGCTAACAAATGGGAAGAGGAGGGCTGGGTGCGGTGGCTCACGTCTATAATCCCAGCACTTTGGGGCCAAGGTGGGTAGATCACGAGGTCAGGAGTTTGAGACCAGCCTTGCCAACATGGTGAAACCTCATCTCTATTAAAGTTACAAAAAATTAGCCAGGCATGGTGGCATGCCCCTGTAATACCATCTACTTGAGAGGCTGAGGCAGGAGAGTCACTTGAACCCGGGAGGCGGAGGTTGCAGTGAGCCAGATTGCACCACTGCACTCCAGCCTGGGCGACAGGGTGAGACTCTGTCTCAAAAATAAAAAAATGAGAAGAGGAGAGCCAACTCTGGTGAGGTAAAGACCCTGATCTCTATTTAACAATTGAGGAAACTGAGGCTCAGTTGAGTGTCTTAGCTTAGCTACCCCAGAAGCAGATGGTGAGGCAAAGTTTCCTTCTACTTTGATATAATTTCAAATTTAAAGAAAAGGTGCAATAACAGCATAAGAGTTCCAAAATATCCAAATTTGCCAATTGTTACATTTTCTTCTACTTGCTTTATTATTCTCCTTCTTCTCTCTACCTCCCATGGTTTTTCAATGAATTATTTTACAGTAATTTAGAGACCTCATGTACCTTTGCCCCTAAATATTTCGGTGTTTGTGTCCTAGGAATAAGGATATTGTTGTTGTTGTTGTTGTTGTTGTTGTTGTTTTGAGACAGGGTCTGGCTTGTTGCCGAGGCTGGAGTGCCGTGGCACAATCTTAGCTCACTGCAGCCTCCAGCACCCAGACTAAAGTGATCCTCCCACCTCAGCCTCCCAAGTAGCTGGGACTATAGGCACGAGCCACCATGCCCAGCTAATTTTTTAATACTTTTTGTAGAGACAAAGTTTCTACAAAAATATTACCCAGGCTAGCCTCAAACTCCTGAATTCAAATCATCAGCCCACCTCAGCCTCCCAAAGTGCTGGGATTACAGTTAGCTTTCACATACTAAGCCTAATACACGATAGTTCTTTTTTCTGCTCCTCTCTCTCCTTGCGCCATCCCTCTCTGTTAGACCCCACTGTCTGCTGTTCCCCTCTTGTGTCCACGTACTCTCATCACTTAGCTCCCACTTATAAGTAAGAACATGTGATATTTGGTTTTCTGCTCCTGCGTTACTTTTAACGCAACCACGGTACAATTACTGAATCACAAAATTTAACACTGTCACAATATTACTATCTGCACAGCCTACATTCAGATTTCATCAATTGTCCCAATAATGTCTTATTTTTTCTGGTTCAAGATCCAGTCCAGAACCAGAGATTACATTTAATTATCAAGTCTCTTTAGTCTCCTGTAAGCTAAAATATTTCCTCAGCCTTTGCCTTTCTTGACCTTGACATTTTTGAAGAGGATTGGCTGACAATTTTGTAGAATGTCCATCCATTTTGGTTTCATTGAAACAAAGGTTTTTTGAAAGCACTCCCCAAGAGGAAGTAGAACCACAGAAGGAAAATGGCCAGCAAAGCTCTACTATCAAGTAAAGTCCTGCAGCAGGTGAGTCTAGCTCAGTCCCACAGGAAAGCCCTGCAAACAGTATGGGTCACACCTCAGAGCTGTCCCAGCTGAGGGACAACAGAGCTGGAGAATGTATGCCCCCTGCACCCAGGAATTGCTTTCAGCTCCAGTTGTCATGCACAGAGGCTAAGGGGTTCCTGTAGCCAGAAGCCACACTTGCCAGTCCATTGGCTGGTGAGTACAAAACCGTGAAGGGATCTGGGGGAATAAAGCTGGGGCACTGCCAGTGTAAGCTACAAAGAGTTTTACTTACCCAGAATCACATAGTTTGCAAGTGACAGAGATGGAATTCCAGCAAGCTCCTTGCCATTGATCTACATTCCATCACCTCCCTGAAGAGCTAAAATCAACCAAAAGCCTGGATAATCCTATGTCCCAGAGAGACAATGTGTCAGGCATCACTTTGCCATAGAAATGTGATTTTTAAAAACAGTTTTTAAGCACAATCCCACTGTCTCTGTATTTTGGAGTGTGGTTGGTTTTTATTTTCTTGACTTTTTCCATCATTATAAAATGTCATGCAATGAGTTTATATGTGTGTCATAATTAATAAGAGAAATGATCAAGATGCAGAACACTCGTGTCCACAGGATACATGACTGTGGTTGGACAGCACAGAGTCTGAGAGCTTGGGCTCTGGCCTCAGTTTTCCCAGATTCCTGTGCAGTCACCAACGTGTCACCTGTCTCTCAGAATATCCACTTAGCATTGGTAAAGGGTAGTAACACCACCAACAAGGATGTTGGTGGAGAGTTAAATGAGACAAGGTGTGTATAATTCAGTTAATACACTACCCAGTGCATGGTGGGTGGTATGGTCTGAATATTTACGTCCCCGCAAAATTCATATGTTAAAATCCTAAGGCCTAAATGATGGTATTAGGAGGTGAGGCCTTTGGGGAATAATTAACTCAAGAGGGTCTACTCCTCATGAATGAGAACAGTGCCTTTATAAATGAAGCCTAAAGGAGCTTGGTTGCCCCTTCCACCATATGAGGTCACAGTGAGAAGGCGCCATTTGTGACCAAGGAAGCAGGCCCTCACCAGATACTGAATCTGCCAGCATCTTGATCTTGAAATTCCCAACTTTTAGAACTGTGAGAAATAAGTTTCTGTGGTTGATAAGCCACGCAATCTATGATATTTCGTTATAGCCACCCAAATGAGCTAAGACAGTGAGCCCTCTGTAAATATTAACTATGTTATTAATACCCTTGATTTAGGCCAGATGCGGTGGCTCACGCCTGTAATCCCAGCACTTTGGGAGGCCGAGGCAGGCAGATCACGTGAGTCCAAGAGTTAGAGACCAGCCTGGTCAGCATGGCAAAACCTTGTCTCTACTAAAAATACAAAAATTAGCCTGGTGTGGTGGTGCACACCTGTAGTCCCAGCTACTCAGGAGGCTGAAGCAGGACAATTGCTTGAACCTTGAGGAGGAGGCTGCAGGGAGCCAAGATTGTGCCACTGCACTCTAGCCTGGGTGACAGAGTGATACTCTGTCTCAAAAAAATATATATATATCCTTGATTTACCCACAGGGTATAGTGGGTCTGCCCTGCCTATGTCTGATTCACCTTTATATCTGCCCCCTTTTAATCTCCTCTGTTCAGCAAAGGCCAGCCTGGCAGTCAGTGGTTGAAGCTTTTGATGAGGAGGTTGATAAGAACAGTAAGAATATCCAAGCTGTGGGCTGGTGGAGACAATATTGGGTTGAGAGAAAGCAGTCATGAGAACCCATAAGACAAAGCCGTAAGAGCATAGGCATGAAAATGTGGGCTGGCTGCACCTGAGACACCACTTCCTGATCAATTCTTATTACTTTGAGGAAGAGTCTGCCCAGTCACTGAAGGTCATGTGAAAACACATGCAGATTCTCCTTCCACATGTCACTTCCCTCCTCAAAATCTCTCAGCAGTTCCCCATTGTCCTGAGGATAAATAACAAATCCTATCAAGGGTCTTCAAGGCTATTCATGGACTAGTCCTTACCTCTTTTCCAGTGCCATCTGCTGTCACCTCCACCTGCAATCACCACCCAACACATTCTCCTCTGAACTGTTCCTCCTGAGCCACTTGCCTTTTCTCAAACACACCCACCATACAGGTTCACACCTTCATTCCTTTGCACAATGTTGCTTCCTCTTTCTGTAAGAAGCATCCCTACTGTGGAGGGCAGATTCTAAGATGACTACCAATGTTCCTACCTTCTGATATTCTTGCCATTGCATAATTCCTTCCTTTGAATGTGGACTGGACCTAATAACCCTCCTCTAAGTTACTGGAAGAGAAAAATGATGGGATGTCACCTCTGCAATTAGGTAACAAATTTGCCTTGTTCATCCTTTCTTGGTTGCTTGTTCTGATGGAAGCCAGCTCCCATGCTGTTAAAGGCCCCATGTGGCAAGGAACTGAGGGAAGCCTTTGGCTAGCAACCAGTGAGTAGCTGAGGCCCTCAGTCTAGCAGCCCATGAGAAATTGAATTCTGACAACATCCACATGCGTAAACTTAGAAACAGATCCTGCCCCAGTTGAGCCTTCAGATGAAACCTCAGAACCAGTCAACACACTGATTACAGCCTTAGGGGAGACCCTGAGCCTGAGGACTTAGTTTATCCATGCCCTGATTCCTGACCCACGAAACTGTTAGATAATGAATATTTTGGTTTTAAAATTCTAAGTTTGAGAGAAATCTGTTACACAGCAATAGAGAACTAATACATATACCTTTCAACCTGGCAAAGTTATATTCACTTACTCCAGCACTACTTGTCCTAGGAAGTCTTCTCTGGCTTCCTGCCCTTCACCTTGGCTGAGATGGTCGGCCCTCCTGAGTGATGTCATCATGCCCTGTATTTCCCCATCACAGCTCCAAACATGGCACTACAATTTCCTAAAAATTTGTCAGCCTCTCCCTCTGGAATATGAGTCCTTTGGAACCAGGACTTGTGTCTTATTCACCTCCATAACCCCAAAACAAGCCCAGTACCTGACACCTAATAATATTACCAAACATTTATTGAGCACTCACCGTAGGCCAAACCAAATTTGCTTTTCAAACTTTATCTCACTAAAGCCTCCAATTAAGCATCATTAAGCCCATTTTGCTGATGACAAAACTTAGGCTCAGAAAGGTTACACAAGGAGCTAATATGTGGCAGAAGTGGAACTTTAACACAGGCAGCATGGCTCCAAAGTTCTAGCTCTGTGTAGTAAGCACCTGTTGACTGACTGCCTAACTGAGGATGTGCTATTTGGCCATAGTATTGACCTCAGACCCAATATGACTCAGAATCTATGTATCTGCCCCACAGAGGAGCGAGAACCCCACAAAGTTTCAGAGACAAGTTAGGAGCCAGTGAGCTTCTAACTTAGGAGTTATTCCTAGTCTTGACTTTGGAAGAGCTGGGTTTGGATTTCTTGGAAAACCTGAGCCAGAGGCCAAGACTGAAGCCAGAGAGCAAAGTTAAGTGGCCAGATCAGGGGCCAGTTATCCATGGTGAGCTCTTCAGAGATTAGAGTCCCTGAGCCAGGTAAGGTCAAACCCAGAGCTTGAGGGTAGGAGATAACCGTCTGGGAGACCCAGGTCTCTGAAAGCTCATATTTTTTTCATTCATCCAATCAATTTCACTGATAAGACACAAGTCCTGATGTTTATTGAGCCTGCACTATGTGTCAGATACTATCTAGGGCTGGGATACAACAGTAAATATGTCAGACAAAAATTCTTGTCCTTGTGACTTTACATTGTCATGGTGGTAGAAAGACAGAAAGACGATTAAAATGAGTAAGGATATTATAAGATAGAAATTTTTTACATACTAGGCAGAAATAAATCAAAAACGGAGGAGAAGGAGGAGCCAGGGTGTGAGGAGAGGTGTGGATGCATTCGGTGAGAGGATTATCTCATGTGGAAAACGTAAAGAACTTGGCCTGACATATAGTATCCATGCAATAAATGTTAATGTTATGACTCCTACTCTGAGAACAAGGGTGGGGAGTTGTCTTAATTTGTCCTAAAGCTACTTCAGCGAGTTTTAAGGGGAACTCCTCTATCTTTAGTATCAGGATTCATTGAGTCAAGCTCAAGAACATTAACGTGTGTTAATTGGTTCCAGTGGAAGACAGATTTCTAAGCAATGTGGGAGACTCTGGTGGGATATGGACAACCATAAAACTCAAGGTCTTCTCTATGTGTACAAAGATGAGGGAGCAGGTGGATATAATGTTTACAGTACCACCTGAATAAATCAGCTAGACGCAAACCAGCAGCTAGGACTATATGTGATGGCACACCCAGATCTTGGGCTCTAATCCATCAGGCAGGTCAAGGGACCAGAGGCAGTAGCTGAGATGTAAAGATAGGCAAACAGGCTATGTTGAAAAAGTTCAAGATCTTCCCATGGTCTCACTCAGTGCTGGGCCCACCAGCAACACAAGTAACTCTGGCCCCCATGAATGCTCATCTGAGACCTCTGACAGCTGCTGGTCTGATCCAAATGGATATCTATGGAAGTAGGGCTTAACTTGCAGCTGATGTTGCCAGTCCAACTCCTGAATTCTCCAAACCACACTCTGCAACATGCATCACCCAGCACTGTGAGGCTGAGATTTTGTATCATGGCCACATTTAGAGCCTAATCTCAATCTTCCCCAGCCTAGATCTATTGAATCATCCTAGCCAACCTCTCTGAACTCCTAGGTATGGTCCCAGAGGTGCCCAGGGCATACCAGGTTTGTCTCAGAAGCATATGATGGCTTTTTTCACTTCTGCCCCTTTCTGCCCACAGCAGTCTCCTGGGCTGACTTCTAATAAACACCTGTTAGGTGCCAGACACCGTGATCATGTAGTCCTCAGAGCACCTCTACAAAGGATCTACATTATCCATTTCACAAGATGAGACAACTGGAGCTGCAAGACAATAGGTATACTAATGAAGGAAGCATGCACCCAGGATTTCAACCCAGGTCTGTGTGAATCCAGCCCATGCTTCTTGCATAAGACCTTGCAGGCTCCTGCCCACATTTTTCATCCATAAAATGTGTTCAGTAGTGCCTACCTTATACAGCTACTGTGAAATTTCCATAGGAAACTACAAAACCGTCAGCACAGGACCTGAAAATGACCTGAGGAAAGTGACATCATCTTTCAGCCTTCCTGAGACATTCTGCTCATTGCTTTGAGAAAATAACAGGGTGGGAAGGAAATGGGTATCCTTGGATATACTTAGCTCCTTCTTCTCAAGAGAAGAAGTTACTCCCTAGCTCCTGGGCACTCATAACTCTAACCAGGAAAGTGTTCATTTGTTGAGAATCAGGGCCACACACAAGCCAGGAGCATCTGCTCAAGTATTAAAAGTCAGCCCGTATGGCCCTGCTATTAAACTCCCTGTGGGTGAGCTGGGTTAACGGTGGGGCCTCATGTGATAAGTCATTAATCTCTACATGTAATGCAAGAGCTGTACAACTTACTTCAGCCTTAATCTCCCATGAGTTACAGCCTCTTCTGTGATTCATAAAACAAATCAATCACACCTCCCAGGCTCTCATCCATTTATTACTGCTTTTTAAATGCTTGGAGAGGGAGAACCTGGTGGATTTTTTTCATCCCTTCCCCATCTAGGCAGACCTCCACAGGCTACAGTAAAATGGACTCTATGCCCCAACTCAGGTCACAGACTAAGGTTAGTTGAACTCTGAAGCTTGCAAGGAGCTGACAATTTTGCATCTATAGCAACTGGAAGGCACCTCCATATCACTCAGAAAATGAACTAGGAGCAGGTTTGGTCATCACCAGTTTACATCCAGAAGACTTGTTAGTGTGGTGGATTTAAACACAGCCACAAACTTCTTGACACTTGTCTCATTGACAGGTAGGATCTCTGTCTGCCCTCCTTGAATCTGAGTGGTCTTGTGACTGCTTCAGTAGGATGTGGCAGACATGATGCTATGTGACTTCTAAGGTTTGTCATAAAAGATCACAAAGTTTCCTTCTCTGGGACACTGTGCTGCCACATAAGGAATCACACCAGAATAGAAACATGCAGGCCCAGCTGAGTCCAGCATCCAGCCATTCCTGCCAAGGTGCCAGATGCATGGAATCAAATTCTCCAATCTCCTACCATTCAAGTCACCTCCACATTTTTCAGTCTTCCCAACTGAGGCCTCAGATAAGCTTTAATGCAGAGTCAAGTAATCCTTACTGTACCCTCTCTGAATTCTCAATCTAAAGAAATTGTGGACATATTAAAATGGTTGTTTTCTATATCATTAAATTTGGGGTAGTTTGTTACACAGCAATAGGAACTGTAACAGTCAGCAAGGAAGCATAGCAGTAGTAGCATAGTAGTAACAAAAGAGAAAGTATTCACTGCATGCCTGCTCTCTGCCAGTCACTTTGTGTATTTTAGCATTTCAATCATTCTTTACCAAATTCCTACAAAGTGGGTGCTACTGTCTGTACTTTACAGAAGAGGGAATGATGGTTCTGAAAGAACAGGGCACTTACCTTAGGACACACAGCAAAGATGGTATCCACAAGCCCTGGCTGTAGATCCAAACCTCCACTTATTCTTCTGGCCACACTGACTGCCAAACAGCTTTGCCTGAATTCTCTTCATATTTCAACTATTTTGCCTAAAATTTCCAAAATCATTCCGTTATTTGGCTTTAATTGCCTGAATATTTCAACTATTTTTCCCGACTTTGTTGGTGTTTTGGTAAGTTTTACCTAAATGTCTCCTGAGATTTGTTCATTGGTGGTGTATATGGTGAGGTTACGGGGGTCTTACCTTCTGGACCACAATTTCAGGAATTGGACAGGGGTGGACACTCCACAGCAAGCTCCCAAACTTGGGGCCTCAGGGATGGGCCTGGCAGTGAGAAGGATCTACATTGTAAGTCTTCCTGGGCCACCCACGTCCATGGGACACTATCCACAGAAGCAGTATGAGGGTAGGAAAGTGCAAGCTTGACTGCCTGACCTCCCTGTTGGCTTCATGAGCCTTGGAGAGTTCAGCTCCTTCTTTCTCCTTCCAAATAATGTCAACCTTCCAGACACAAGCCATGGCCTGGTGAGTTTCATCTAGTCTTCCCACAAGAAAGTTGCTTAAACTCGAGGGAGAGATCCAAGATGGCCGATTAACAACAGCTCAGGATTGTAGCTCCCAGTGAAAGCGCAAAGAGCGAGTGGACGCCGCATTTTCAGACGAATTTTTGTTGCCCACAGACTGGGAGATTCCCGGCGGAGGAGCCACACGGGTCGCCAGCGCAACTTTTTTGGCCAGCGCGGCTGTTTTGCCGGCGCCCCAGCACGGCGCTTCTCAGCGCGGAGTATACGGGACGGGGTGCCCTTTGAGTCCGGCTCGGCTGGTCCCAACCCCACAAGGAGAACAGCAATTGGAAGCGCTGAGGACTGAGAGTTTCACAGTAAGCACAGCTGAACCGGGAAGGTCC
>CAUYLG010041516.1:0-82497 GCA_963573385.1 Cacajao melanocephalus | reverse complement strand
TAGGGAGGATAAGTGCCATTGCCATATAGAAAATTACATTTTACCTCTAAATTCCAGTACCAAACATGTGTTTTATAGTAGTATATAAGATATTTGAATATATAGTTATTATGAATTTTTTTCTTTCTTTTTTTTTTTTTTGAGACAGAGTCTTGCTCTGTCACCCAAGCAAGAGTGCAGTGGCACGATCTCAGCTCACAGCAACCTCCGCCACCCAGAATCAAGCAATTTTCCAGCTTCAGCCTCCTGAGTATCTGGGATTGCAGGCGCCTGCTACCATACCCAGCTAATTTTTGTATTTTTTAGTAGAGATGGGGTTTTGCTGTTTTGGCCAGGCTGGTCTCGAATGCCTGACCTCAAGTGATGCACCCTCCTCAGACTCCCAAAATGCTGGTACTGCTGGCATGAGCCACTGCACCCAGCCTAGTTATTTTGAATTTTAAAGTAGTTGTATATAAGAGAATCTGGATGTTAGAAATATATTTTACAGTCAGATCTGAAGTTTACATCTTTTTCACATCGTGAATAATGTTTACACGTTGAAACATTATCTAATTCTGTGAGAACTGGCAACATTGAACATTGTCTACATCTAGTGAGGGCCTCAGGTTGCTTCCACTTATAGGAGAAGAGGAAGGGGAACCAGCAG
The DNA here is from genome assembly GCA_963573385.1 of Cacajao melanocephalus. Lineage (NCBI taxonomy): Eukaryota > Metazoa > Chordata > Mammalia > Primates > Pitheciidae > Cacajao > Cacajao melanocephalus. Next base: position 81,848 of record CAUYLG010041516.1, on the reverse strand, counting down.
GTTCAGAGATTACATGTGGCCAGAGGAAGCAAGAGAGAGCTTCAATTTTGCCATTATATGTGACATGTAATTAATTGACATTTAAGTAAGCATGAAATAGGAAGTAACTTAAAAGCCACAGTCAAACATTTGGCCATTTTATGCATTGTAAACAAAAGTTAATGATGACTGGCTAATGTTCATCTTCTCAGGGGTTTGGTTATATCATTGTCTTTATTTATTGTGAATGTGGTGAAAACAATTTGCTTATGCAGTTTAATACTTTTCAGTTTAGGTAAAGAACTCAATTAACTTGCAGAATAGTGTTTTAATTTCCAATAAAGAGAGATTATTTTAATGTTCATTTTATCCTGACCCAAATCGATATGGGTCAGGATAAAAAAAGTCAAGTTAAATGTCTAGTTGGAATGGATAATAAGTTACTATATAGATAATTAAGAAAAAAAATACAAAACTTGAATATTTGTGCACAAATATAGACCTTTTCAAACAGAACACATTTTAAGTGTTCAGAATAAAAGAGTTTTATGTTAGCTGAGTCATTGCCAGGGATCCACAGTTGAATCAAGTTAGCTATGTGACTTTCATTTGTTATGCTAACCTAGCTTAGGAACTTTTTCAATCAAGGACTTCTATTTATTTCTATAGTTTGCTTTTCTCCTCCACATTTGTGCTATTTTTCTGTTATCTTGGCTTCTTCTGTTAGTCTTCTAATTTTTAACTCCTAATTTATTTTAACTTGGTTTTCTAGTATTTGCTTTATTTTTCTCTTTGCTGTATTCTGTTTTCTAAATCTAATTATTGTACTGTAGTTGAGAACTGTCAGAACAAAGTAAACACAGGGGAGAGCTAATTGTATCCTTCCTTGAAATTTTATTTTTCAGGACTATGCTGAGAAGGAAAATACCATAGCAAAAGCTCTGGAAGATCTGAGGGCCAATTTTTACTGTGAACTCTGTGACAAGCAGTACTATAAGCATCAGGAGTTTGACAATCACATTAATTCATATGACCATGCTCACAAGCAGGTAAGAAAGAGACGTGCAAAAATTCTGGCATTTCTGGACTTGTGTAATATTTTTAATTTTGTTGACTATATGAATATGATATAATATTATTTAATTTGCTTTACAGTTTTGAAATATGTCATTTGGGAATGAAAATTTGATGACTTATAGCAAAATCCTTTTTTTTTAATTTCAAAAAAGTAAAGCACCAATAGCAAAGTCTGAAATAGATAATCAACATAAATAAATACCATTCAATTGCCTTTAATGAGTAATAGTGTTTTGAAAACAATATTCTACAAGTGATGATCCTCTTATTGTCCTCAAATGTATTGTTTTAATATTTAAATAAACAACTTATGCACTATATAATATATAATTACATGTTATTTATAAATATAATATATAAATATATTTATCAAATTCAAATTAAATTTAACATAGTTTTTCACAGAAAGCATTTTGGATTTAAAATACTATGAAAACATGTAGAAAAAAAGATTTGGTGTGCTACAAATGGTTCTAGGTTATTGATTGAGTACTTAATATACTTATGATTTTGTTCATTTTAACATTTTCTTGTTACTCTCAGTTGTAAATCCCAGATTAATTTTTACTATCAATTGTAAATCCAAGATTTTTCAATACTCTATGTAAATGAGTTTAAAATAGTGAAAATGTTATAAATGTAATTAATGCAAATTTCACTTTCTAATATGTCTTATATTTACCAATGCAATTTCATTCATTGTTTAGCTAACTTGATGCAATATACAGCATTAGCATTAATTTATAAACATTTTCTATTTTAGCCATCACCCTCAAATACTATGCAGAGTATTCATTTTGGTATTAATTTAAAAGTACATTTTTGAGCATTTGAACCTGCACTAACTTTCTGTTATATTAGAGTTATTTATGATAAGGAAGAAAAGTGGGGAAAGTGACTATGGTATGTGATAATGAACCAATTGTGTGTATTTTCTTTTGCTGCCAATCCTTGCAATCTTTTATACAAACTAGACTGTGCTTGGAGAGGATGGTGTAGGGAAGAATTTACCCTTCAATTACATATCTCACTAATTAATGCATACTTATCTTAATGATCTGTTCTTGCTTTTCTTTCCCCTGGCAGTAGATCTCTTGGCCCACTGGTTAAGGGAAAGGTTTTGATAAAAATATTCCTTTTCTTACATAAAAATACATACATATACATATATCATTGCTTGATTTGAACATTAACATTCATTGGGAAATAGTATCATTTTGTGATAATGTTACCGCATTCATTTTATCAAATAATTCTGGAATGCTGTTTCTGAATAGGTTAAGTCTGAGAAAGTTATTCCTCTGATTTTCCTATGTATCTAAAAGCCTGACTATGTTATTACACATGTTCTTCATTGTGTAAAGTAGGTATTTGGAAATGTGTGGGTGTGTGTGTGCTTATATGTGTGTTTTAAGAGTATCTATGACCGTTTCCAAAGGAATGCTTCGTTTAGCCATATGGTTGTCTTGAAGATAAAGCTTAAAAGTTAGCCCAAGGGCCTTTTCAGTGTCTTATTCTTAGTGAACTTAGTATACTATATATATTCTATGCAGAGAAGTTAAAGGGAATTTGGGCCAGATCTGGCTTGCTATTTTGGTGTTCTAGAGGTTAACTTTTGACAATGCTCAGGGTGATCAAATCCTAAAAACAGCTACTCTATCAAAATACTTATAAACTTTGGCAGATAGCACAGTCCTAATTGATTAATTCAACATGATATGATGTTCCAATAGCTAACAATATTAAAATCTATATAATCCTTTATGCCTTCCTCATAGGATAATAGCGCTTCTTTGAGCATGTCTTCCTAGATAATGCTCTCCTATTTCTGAGCAAATACGTCATCACTATGACCAGAAATCTATACTTCTACCACATGACTCTAACACATTTGGGCACTTTGAATGAAGTAGAAGGGGAAACAGATTGGAGGTAGACAATTCAGATTTTTCTCTTTTGAGAACTTGAAATTGGGATGAGATTGAAAAGAAAACATGCCTACTGTCTGAAAATGTCTGTACCTGACACTTAAAAATGTAGGGTTTGTTCAGCGGTGAAGTCCATTAAAAAGCCAGGAAAGCTGGTTTGCATAAAGAGAGAACAAAACAAATGTACAAGAGAATGAGTTATACGTGACCATGTGACAATTAAAAGAGAGTATGGAAATAGCAATTTTGATTTCTAATGGCCTTCAGATTCCTAAAAGCAGTCTTTCATACACTTTTATGCAGAGTCTATCCTTGAGTTTTGAGCGATATTTCAGCTAACTACTAATAAACGTACTTAAGATGAAGCAAATGAGCAAACAAAACCGAAACTCTAGCTTAATGCTTATTAATACTTGCAACCAAAAAAGTATCTCTTCATAAGATATTAAGCTATCCAAAGATCAAAGCAATCTTTTTGGTTTCCCATGGAAAACACCTTTACAAGAAATAGGTACAGGTTGAGTATACCTAATCTGGAAATCTGAAATTCATAATACTCTAACACTGACATGATGCTCAAAGGTAGTGCTCCTTTGGACATTTCAGATTTTGGACTTTAGGATGTGAGATGCACAGCTGGGTACATATAATGCAGATGTCTCAAAATCTGAAAAACAAATTCTGAAATCTAAAATACTTCTGGCTCTAGAATTTCAGATAAGGGACACTCAGCCTATATACTCAAAATCCATATTACCAGCACTTAAATGTCATATGGGTACTTACATGGAATTAAACACTTCTTGAATGGAATTAGAAAAAGGCAAAGTGTCCATACATCTGATGCATTCATTCCCTACAGAGATATGATTCCCAAGGCTGATGGGTGAATGGAGAAAGTGAGGAGAATTTATTAATGGAATGAATCCTAACCCTGTCTCTTACCAAGCATATAACCTTGGGTTAAATAATCAAAGACCCAAAGAATTCAACTGTCTATTATTAGGGAAATTAAATGAGAGAATGCACATTAATATGCATTGGAGAGTACATGGAAAATAGTAAAAGCACAGTATTTAATAAGCTTTTATATTATTACTTACTAAAATTTCTTTTCTCCTGGAGTGTTTGGGACACTGACAATTTGCCTTTGAGACATCCTTTAGTTAGGCTTCCCAATGAGGATCTATTTTTGCTTCATGTAGGCTAATAGAGTCCAAAACACATCCAGGTAATCTTGAACTAAGAGCTGTTGTGAGTGCCTCATGTATCTTTGCAAATCTGTTATGACAGAATATGTGCTGCTTTGAACTCTAAACTTCAAAGGAAATTCAGTTTCCTTTCATCCACATTCTTTTCGCATAACTTTAAAATCTCTCAAGCACTTATCACTAAGACTTGCTAACAGAGGGTTAAAAAGAAAAAGAAGTACAGATATGATTACAATAGCTCACAAATTACAGTCTCTTTCTTTGAATTTTTTTTTAACTTTGTAACTCAAAAGATGTTGGATTGTAACCCTTTTAGTACAGGGACTCTTTTTACATGTCCTTATCTTCCCAGTGTCTAGTGAAGTGTCACACAATTAATGCTGCTCATATAAATACATGTAAAAAGGCTATAGTCAAAGTTCATTTTGAGATATTGTATTTTATATTCTTCAGCATAAAGCAAAATGTAATGCTTTCATTTTTAAGGTTACAGATCTATGTAATTAATCTCTCTTTGGAAAATGGAAAATGATGAATACAAAACTCAGGATAGTGGTTACTTCAAGGGATGATGTAGGCTTATGGGATAACATAGGAGATGTTACCATGTGATATATATTCCAATTCTTAAACTGGATGGTGGCATCAGAGTTATTCAATTTAGTATATAATGCTTTCTATAATTGTATACATCAAATACTAATTCACTAAACAAGGAAATATCATGAAAAAAAGTCAATATTGTGATTGTAAACTCTCTGAAACTATTCTATCAAAGATACAGAATGAGAGAATGTACATTAATATGCATTGGAGAATTTGAATTAATGCTATTTTTATCTCTTCCCTGTGCCATTCAAATCTTTCACCATTTCTTAATATATATATATATATATGTATATATAATTTAGACACCCAATTAATGCTGCTCATATAAATAAATGTAAAAAGGCTAGAGTCAAAATTCATTTTCAGGTTTTGTAATAAGGCACAATTTTATGGTAAGAGCTTTAGAAAACAAAATAATGTACTTATGGATTTACACATAGATGAAACTATTTTTAAGGAGAATATTACATATGAAGATGGTGTGGCTGTTATAAGATGAATGAGTTATTTGAACATTTATGAATATCCATCCTTCATAAGAGTAATGCTACTGATGATAATAATAACAATTTACATATAATATGTGCACTCTACAAAATTCTTCATATGCATAAAACCATTTAATCTTGATATAGTTTAGATTTACATTGTTTTTCTATGTGAGAATATAACTTAAGAGCAAATAACACTTCCAGAAATGCCTTAGAACTTTCACTTTCATCAACAGAGCATACAAGATACTCTGAAGGACACTTCTACTCAAAATAAGTAGATCTTCCACAATACAAGTTTTTAAATCAGTTGCTGAATTCCTAGAAAGGAAGATATCTCCAAAGAGCCCTCACTACCAGCACCACCCTGGGAGACTGAGTAGGAATTTACTGGCTAAAACCTGGGCTTACAGTAATAATCACCTATAAAGAGTGAAATTGAATGAAGAGTAAATACCACTGTGAGCTTTGTAACCTGGAAAATGAACTGTGGACAGCAGTTGGTAAACTCAGATGATGATTTCTGGGTTAAGATGGAAGCTGCCCTTATGTCTTGACTGGAATATACAAATTATTCCAGGAAAAAAGAGCAAACTCAATTTAGATTCTCCACTGAATATTATTAACAGAATAGGAACTCACAATCAAAGATTTTAAAAACAAACATATGTATACCAAGAGAAAAATCACCAAGAGTGAGAATTAACAGGAAAAAAATTACTTGGGTATTGGGGTCATTAAATACAGAATACAATATATACGTATGTATGAAATGTTCAAAATAGTAAAAAGTATAACAATAGTAACATTAAATAATCTTTTAGAAGGACTGTGATAAGTTTTATAATGAATATGTAGAAATGTCCTAAAAGCAAACTGTAATTATTTAAAATTAAATTGTTTAAGAAAACAGATTAGTTAATTTAATATTTTAGTTCAGGTTACTAGGAGAATAAAAAGAGATAAATAAAAACAAAGTAGGAAAATGGAAGACCCTTATCAAGAAATTACTCAGACTGTTTCACAAGGAAAGCAAGAGCTAAAATTTGTATGTACCCAGAGTGAAGAAATAGATGATTTTCAAAACAGAGTGGAGCAGACAATCTAGAATTGGAACAGAGAAAACTATCATTCAAGAATTAAGAATTAATGAAAACCTACTTCTAATTTCTTTTGAAAAAGATTGAGAAAGCTCACTAGTTATTAAAGGAAACTAAGATACAAACAAAATGTGTTTAAAAGTAAATATTTTCATTAAAATATTGTAAATATCTTTCATGATATTGGCATTTATTTTATAAAATTCAGTAAATATATATGAAAAGCTATTTTAAACCAAGAATAAATCTTACTTAATCTGACAAAAGCTATCTAACTTATATATGAAGAAACATCATTCTTTGTCATGAAATACCAAACACATTTTTTTAGGATTAAAAATAAGACAAGAGTGCCAACTATTCTTGAACACTATACTGAGGTCTTAGTGCAAAAACAAATGAACAACACAATAGGGATTAAAGTGAAGAAACAAAGCGATCATTATTTACAGATCCTGTAATGTTCTAATAAGAAATTTGAAAGTCATCTGGCTACTATATTGCATTTCTGGACTTGCAACAAATTTTGAGAGAAAGAAAATAAAATTAAATACCAATCAGAAGAACGATAAACCGTATGTGATACTAAATGACAAACCTAAAAATACCATACGACTTTGAATTAGGAAAGTTAGAAAATTGTTTTTAAAGTGCATTAAATGAAAGGACAAAAACCTGTTTATATATACATATAAAAATATATATAATCATAGGGACACCAATTTGCCCCAAAACTGACCTCAGATTCAACAGAGCTTTTAGTCTAAACTTCAATATTGTTTTGTAATGAACTTCTCAAGCCAATTCCAAAATTTATATATAAGAATAAATACAGTCCTGAACAAATAACAAAAAGTGGTGAGATCTGGCCTAACAGTTACCAAGGCTATTATATACAGTTCTATATTCTGAAAATGTGTTTTGTTGATACAAGTATAGACAGATTGATGAATGGAACATAATATAGAGCTGTGACACAAAGATTATATTTAGAAATCTATTAAGTGACAGAAGCAGAAAGCAGGTCAATAATGAAGGGATATACTTTCCAAAATTTTTTATTTGATGATTGATTATCTCTATTTTTAAAAAAGAGATTCGTGTTTTCTTCATTAACAAATAAAATCAATGTCAGATGAAGAGTTTAAAATTAAAGAGTTTAAAATGTAAGTCAAAACTTTATATATATTTTAGGAACATATCTAGGGAATTATTTTTATGACATTGGAGTATGTAGGTATAACTTATTATAGAAGATATTGAAAGCACATGCCTATAATCACAGCACATTTGAACTTTGAGGCGGGTGGATTGATTGAGTCCAGGAGTTTGAGACCAGCCTGAGCAATATAGTAACACCTTGTCTCTACAGAAAATACAAAAGTTAGCTGACCATGAAGGCCCATGCAGGTAGTACCAGCTATACAGGAAACTGAGGAGGGAGGATCACTTGGGCCCAGGAGGTTAAAGCTGCAGTGAGCCATGAACGCACCACTGCACTGCAGCCTGGGTGACAGAGAAAGACTGTCTCAATTAAAAACAAACAAACAAACAAACAAAACATACAGAATGCACAAAGTGTTGTGTGAAAGTTTCATAAGTTTAACTATATGTAATATGATACTTATTCCTAGAAATTTATAATAAATAGCATAAAAAGGCAAGACAGAAATTGGGAAAATATATCTACAATCTACAAAACCAAGAAGGATTTAGTATTAAGATTCTATTGTAGAAATACGAATGCATAAGAAAAACAGAAATAACCCAGTAGAAAACTGGACAAAAAATATGAGGGTAGTTTACAAAAAAGGAAACACTAAAGGCTTATATGTGTATTAAAAATTGGTCAAAAATAAGCTACAGTTTTACAACTGCTAGACTGAAAAAAATAGTTGATAATATCAAGTGACAATGTTGATAAATAGAAATATTACACATCATTTTTGAAAGTATGAATTGAGTTAGCAACTCAGGAAAACAATCTTGTAAATGTATGCATTAATATATTAAAATGAAACAAATCTCTAATATTCTAATAGATAAAGAACAACAAAATTTGTAAATAAATGATATATTCACAAAATGCAAAATTATTCTGCAGTGCAAATTAACTGTAGGTAAATCTTTCATGGAAGAATCTTATCAATAAAAATAGTGAACAACAAGTTGCAGAGTCTACACACTTTTTATAGTCTTCAAAGTAAAGCAAAATGTAATGCTTTCATTTTTAAGGTTACAGGTATATGTGATTAATCTCCCTTTAGAAAATGGAAAATGATGAATACAAAACTCAGGATAGTGGTTACTTCAAGAGGTGATATAGGATGATGTGATACCATAGGAGATGTAACTATGTGAAATATATTCTAATTCTTAGACTAGATAGTGGGATCAGAGTTATTCAACTTAGTATATAATGCTTTATGTGATTGCATATATCATATAATACATCAAATACTACATACCAAATCATTAAAGCAAGGAAATATAATAAATATTATATCAAATTCTCTGCAACTAGCCTATTACAGATATAGAAGCTGACTTAATTTCAGGGAAATACTAACTTAGTAGCAAATGGAGAATTCTAATTAATGCTATTGTTAACTTGTCCCTGCGCCATTCAAGTCTTTCACCATTTCCTAAAAAAAAAAAGATTACACATATCTCCCCTGTTCAGTAATTATCAGAGTAGTCTTGTTTCAGATTTCATTTTGTTAAACTTTAATCAATATTAAAATAGAATTTTCTATCAAAAATCAAAAGACAGTGACGTATTTTCATGGCTGTTTCTCTTTTATCACATGCCCAAACCAGGCTTTTTTTTATTAATGTAAAAAGTGCTCAAATTTCTGTCACACTCATGTTCTTACAGCATGTTTTATTCAAAAGCCCAGAGAAGCACAGGATTTTATTAATGCATACAAAATTTAATTTTATGCAGAGAAATGTTAAATGCAAATCATTATCTTAAACTACATATGCACTAATAGTTAAATTATTATTGTAAAAATGTGGGAAATAGCTTTACATAACAGGAAATACAGTATTTTAAGGATAACTATAGATCTCAATATTCTGGGATGGCCTCACTTTCTACCATTGTACTTATTTAATTATGAAAAGTCCTTATTTTGATAATAAATAATACGGTCAGAATATGTATGTTTGTTGAAAAACAGCAACATATTTGGATACTTTTTAAAAAGTGGAAGTATAAAGGCAATGGCCTAGTAAATGTGACTCTTCGTGCTAGTATAATGTATAGTTAAAACCTATGTGTCAGATAGAGTTTGAATATTTTTGCCCTCCGAATCTAAAGGAAGGTGCTTGGATCTCTGGGGCTGATAATTTATGAATTGCATGATGCCATTCTTATGGCAAAGAGTTTTCACTCCTACTTCCCAGAACTGTTTGTTATAAAGAGCGTGGAACCACCTCCTTCTTTCTTGTGCCCTTTCTGGCCATGTCATCTTCCCATGCTGGCGCCCCTTCCCTGAGTGGAAGCAGGCTGAAGTCCTCACCAGAAGCAGATGTTACCCTCATGTTTCTTGTATAGTCTGCAGAACTGTGAATCAAATCAGCCTCTTTTCTTTATAAATTACTAAGCTTCAGATATTCCTTTATATCAACACAAATGAACTGAGAGAGTGTCCATCATAAAACATCAATATGAACTTAATTCTCAATTTCATAATTTCTAAGTGATTCTTTCATATATCAATTTAGTTAAAATAGTTCTCAGTAAAAGTATGTCATTCTGAATTTTAGTCATTGATATATTAAAAAAAAAAAAGAGAGAGAGAGAGAAAAGCTCAGAATCAGGTAAAGAGAAACAAATTTCCTCTAGACTTGTTCATTTGCCCTTAAAGAAAAGCTGTAGTTGTGCCTGTCCTCTCACCTGGTAGACTATGGGCAATTCAGAGTTATTTTCCCTGTAAGAGATTTGTCACACTGATGCTATGAAGCCATAGAAAAGGGAATGATTGCCTTATTGCTGCTGCCCCTCAAACATCTTGATTTTTGCTTTAGTGGTTTCAATGTAACTGAAATACCTCCCAATAGGCACTGAAGTGACCTTCACTTCAGCAAGTCAAGATTCAGTGCTTTGCAGCATGCTGTTTTGTTCTGCCCTAGAGGAAGTCAAGGTCAGGCCAGGTTGTTGGAATGTTTTGTTTCTTCAAGGACTTCTATTGCTATAGAAATGTAACATATTTAGTCCCAAATTTGAGCATTTCCTAATAATTTAAATGGCTGTTTAGTGATCTGACACTTAAAGGAATTACTTCTTGATTTTAGTAATAGAAATATTCATTTGTGAGGAAAAATGTACTAAAACATAATTTAAAAGTAGGAGATACTGGTAAGGTAATGCACAATACAATCACTTCGAATATCTTCCAGTGGTATGTACTTCAATCTAATTGAAGTTCTGATGTTTTTTATTTTAACCATTTAGAGCATTGTTCTCTTAGAACAAATTAAAGACACACAGTTTGCTCATACAGAGCCCTCAAACCCAAAAATAGTTATGTCCCAAGAAATGCATGTGCATGCTCATGCGTGAGCACGTGCACACACACACAGACACACACACACATACACACACATTTACCTATAAATGGCTAATTATAAAACTGTCATGTTTTGACATTTTTCATTTAAAGCCATAATTGGAATTGAATTAAATTGTGGATTTTGTCTTGACTATGTACCAGACTCTGGATAAACAAATCAGTTCTAGCACCTGAAATGAATGCCATTTTCATAAACCTCCTCCAAGTCAACTTTATGTGTTCTTCCTTCCCTTCCTTATGCAATCTTCAGGTGGATGGCTGTCTATTGAGTCAGCCCCTGTTGAGGGTAGGGAGAAAAAACTAAAACTGCAAGTAAAGGTTTCTGTCCTATTACCTAAATATAATCATCACCCCAAAAAGAAAGAAGAATGCAAGAGATAAATGCATCTAATTTTACAGATTTTATTTTATAAATTCAACTAAGCACTGTAATCCAATAAAAGTTCTACCATGTTGAGTTTTTAACCACTAAAACTTTTATTTGCATTTTTAAAAAAACTATAAGAAAACCAATTAGAGTCAAAGCGATGCATATTTATTTTTATTTTAATACAATTTATTAACTCTTTGAAGTATATTCTTCTTATAGTTTACATGATGATTTGGTGGGTGGTATCAGTGAAACTGTGCACCTTTATTTTACATTTCATTTTTAATGCACTTTGTTAATGAGCATCCTTTAACAAATATACTTTCTGAGAATAAATCTGTTTGGGGAAATAGTTTGTAAATTTACTGTGTGCTTTATTCAGTATAGATTCACTTATACTCTATTTTAAAGAAATTGAGATATCTTCTGGGAATTATTCTTAGTAAGTACAAATGTTTAAGAAGAAAATTCATCCAGGAAAAAGTATACAAAATCTAATATTACCATAAAGTGGAGATTTGAGAACAGTGTATCCTGAGGATCAAAATTTTTATCTCCTACTAATCCTATCAAGAACCAATCTTTAAATTACCTGCTGAAAGGATTATCTTGTAATATATTTAAAATTCTCCTGGCACCTATGGAAACTAAGATGTTAGGATTTTTACTCTCTGTGGTGGGAGTTAGACATGGTAAAGAGTAAGAAAACTTTAATTCTAGTTGAATATGAGAATAACCAGAGAGTTTTCAAAAGTAGTAATCCCAGAGTCTGATATAATTCCATGCTACCTTTTTTCTTTGAAGCTTTCCTGAAAATTATAGTATGAGGCCACGGTTGGAAAAGAGTCGAAATGGCAAGGATCATGAGGTTACTATGTAGCTGCCCTTTGATGATGTTTCAGCCTTCTGTGATATAGCAGAATAGTGAAATACATTTCTTCTTGTTCCAGAATATTTGTTGAAAAAATAGTAGGAGGAAAATAAAGAGAGAAACAAAGAGAATGGAGAGACTCAGTTAAGCAAGTGTGTTGTGTTCTCCTCTCTCCAAGCAATGACCCACAGAGGGGGAGATGCATTTCAAAGATACAAAGGAAGTAGGGACTCTGGACAGAAAATGTTTTTTGGGCCACTTGCTCCACACCAATTTGTAACTCAGCCAATATCAATCTCAACTTGGCAGCAGAATGTGTTATGCAACAAGCTTTGTTGGTTGACCTTCCCAGATTGTTGTGTTTAAATTTTCCATTGATGTTGCTGAGAATTTATTTTTCACTCTCTTGAGGGGACTCATAAAACAACTTATTTGAGAACTGGCAATCCTGCTATGGATAACAAAGAAATGCAGGTAGATTAAATGCACATAAGCCAAAGAGTAGGATTGAGGGCACAACTAGATTCAGAGATGTCTATTTTGCCAGTGAGAACTAACACAATGCTGGGTTTGAGTAACCTGAAGAGGCTTACTAAGTCTTCAATCAAAGCTGTAAAAAATGTGCAATGGGCTATACCAGCTTCTGACTTTAGAAACGGAGGCAGCAATATGATATGTGATTATAGGAATCAGTTATTATGTGTAGAAAGTGTAAGGATTTTGGTTGTCAAAAGGACTTATAAGCCCTCTCCTGGCCCCCTGCATGCTCCCCAAACTAAGAATATTTGGAAGGAGCAAGGATCATAAATAAGAAATTGAAGATACTTAGCAGTTATCTCAAAAAACTTATCATTTGTAAGTTACGTATTTAAAATGTGTTGGAATACTATTCATTTTCTACAACTCAGTAGAGGATAGCTCAGGTAAATAGGAAGGTAATCTATTAAAAAAAAAAAGAAAGCAAAAATGTCTTTTTACTTTGTGATGTATAGAAATTTTTCACCAAATATGGTTACATATTTTACCAATGAGGACTATTATTATTGCTGATAATAAAAATATTTCTTTTTGTTCTTTAAGCTATGACAATCACCAAACTATACCTGAATTTTCAGAACATTCCAAATTATATCAAATTTGATCATGAATAAATGAGAAGTAAACAGTCTATGGAATGGTACACTTATTATGCTTACCTATCATAATATTTACCTATATTTAAGAATAAGATGAACAACACTTAGAAGTCATCAACTAGTGTTTTAAACATAACTCATTCACAATAACCTGGATAATTTATGATAACAAATTATGTCTATACTACTACAAACTCCTCATGGAGTACTAGAAAGCAAAATGACTTGATATATTTGTGTGTGTTGTGTGTGTGTGTGAGAGAGAGAGAGAATTAATCTATATTCTTTATTCAGGAATACACATATTTGCAATCTTGGTAATTTGAGGTTGAAGATACTACAAATAGTATCTCCATGAGCACCTTTGACAAAGGAGAGTTCCAATAGTCTTTAACTCGTTTCAATGATATAAAATTGACTTCTTTGTTATGGTCACACTGTAGGAAAGCAGAACATAGTGAAGTTTTCAAATTCATTTTCAATAAACATTTCTTTTCTTTGTACAAAACTATTTTTACTGAATATTTTGCTCACCTATGCTTTTTCAAGCTACTATTAGTAACAAACATTTTTGCAAAAAAAAATAGACTTTGGAGAAGTTATAATATAGGCAAACATAAGCTATTGTGTAACCTAGTATCATCAATTTTTCATCTGTTGAAATTATTTTGTGTCTTAGTAATCAGTTTTTCTGTGGAGAGACTTTTTTTTGAGGTTTCATGTTTCTTAGTGTTTTTTGCTACTGTAACAGAATACCTTTAGACTGAGTGATTCATGTTGAGTAGAAATTTACTGGTTGACATGTCTGGAAGCTGGGAAGTTCAAGATTAGGGAGCCAATATATTGTGAGGGACTTCTTGCTGTGTCATCCCATGATGGAAGGCAGAAGGAAAAGACAGAGCAGGAGAGGCCCAATTCACTCTTTATAACAACACCAATGCCACCCATGAAGGCAGAAGCTCTCATAGCCTTATCATCTCTTAAAGGTCTCACTTCTAAATACTATTACAACAGTTATTAAATTTCACCATAAGAATATGATGAATTCACCATATAGAAAAGAATGAATTGACATTCAGGAGATAGTTGAAGCCCAATCCAAGAATTCTAAGCAATAAAATAAAATAATACAGGAGATTAAAGGTAAAACGTTTATTTAAAGAAAGAATCAAAATGAGCTGATAGAGCTGAAAACCTCACTTCAAGAGTTTCAGAATACAATTCCAAGTACCAGCAACAGAATTGACCAAGCTAAGGAAAGAATCTCAGAGCTTGAAGGCCTACTCTCTGAATTAACTCAGTCAGACAAACATAAAGAGAAAAGAGTAAAGGGGAATGAATGAAACTTCTGAGAAATATGTGACTGTGTGAATAAACCAAATCTGTCTCTCAGTGGCATCCCTGAAAGACAGGTAGAGAAAACAAGCAACTTGGAAAAAACTTCAGGATATCTTCCGTGAAAATGTTCCCAATCTCACTTCAAGGAGCCAACATTCAAATTAAGAAAATGCAGAGAACAAGATGTTAAACAAGAAAACTATCTGCAAGACACATAGTCATCAGATTCTCCAAGGTTAAAATGAAAGAAAAACTGTAATACTAAAGGCAGCTAGAGAAAAGGGGAAGTTTGCTTACAAAGGAAGCCCCATTAGGCTAAATGCAAACTTGTCAGCAGAAACCCTAGAAGCTAGAAGAGATTCCTTTATAAAATTGAATGCATTTAGTAGCATCCAAGTCAGCTCTTGCATGCTTTGTTAGTTAGAAATTTCTTCTGCCAAATACCCTAAATCATCTCTCTCAAGTTCAGAGATCCACAAATCTCTAGGACAGGGGCAAAATGCTGCCAGTCTCTTTGCTAAAACATAACAAGAGTCGTCTTTACTCCAGTTCCCAAGAAGTTCCTAATCTCCATTTGAGACTACCTCAGCCTGGACCTTATTGTTCATATTGCTATCAGCATGTTGGGGCAAGTCATTCAACAAGCCTTGAGGAAGTTCCAAACTTTCCTACATTTTCCTGTTTTCTGAGCCCTCCAAACTTTCCCAACCTCTGCCTATTGTCCAATTCCAAAGTTGCTTCAACATTTTCAGGTACCTTTTCAGCAACAACCCATTCTCAGCACCAATTTACTGTATTAGTCTCTTTTCATGCTGCTGATAAAGACATAACGGAGACTGGGAAGAAAATAAGATTTAGTTGGACTCACAGTTCTAAATGGCTGGGGAGGTCTCAGAATCATGGTTGGAGGTAAAAGGCACTTCTTAACATGGCAGCAGCAAGAGAAAATGAGGAGGAAGCAAAAGCAGAAACCCCTGATAAACCCATCAGATCTCCTGAGACTTATTCACTATCACAAAAATAGCACAGAAAAGACCAGTCCCCATGATTCAGTTACCTCCTCCCTTAGTCCCTCCCACAATATGTGAGAATTCTGGAAGATACAATTCAAGTTGAGATTTGGGTGGGGAGATAGCCAAACCATATCGGGCC
This sequence comes from Cacajao melanocephalus, assembly GCA_963573385.1. Taxonomy (NCBI): domain Eukaryota; kingdom Metazoa; phylum Chordata; class Mammalia; order Primates; family Pitheciidae; genus Cacajao; species Cacajao melanocephalus. The sequence goes on along the minus strand of CAUYLG010041516.1, from coordinate 66,006 downwards.
ACTATCTTAAGTGAATTAACCCAGGAACAGAAAACCAAATACCACATGACCTCACTTATAAGTGGGAGCTAAACATTGTGTATATATGAACACAAAGAAGGGAACAACAGACTCCAGGGCCTACTTGAGAGTGGAGAGTGGGAGTAGGGTAAGGATTGAAGAACTACCTATTGGGTGCTATGCTTATTACCTGAGTTACAAAACAATCTCAATAGCAAACCTCCACCACATGCAATTTACCTATATCACAAAACTGCACATGTACCCCTAACCTAAAAAAAAAATTTTAAACATTTTTCAGGATAATTTGAAAACTTTTGCTATGTAAAAGCATTCTACATAGAATTTACTCTGGGTTATATTTAAATATGAATATTTAATTATGATGATTAGCACATGAAAGTAATTATAAAATTTTCTCTGAGAAGTAAAGCAGAATTTCAAGTGAAGTTATCCATGAATTTTTCCTAATCCCCACCTCAAATTTTACCACTCATTTCCATTCTCTGCCTGGGTTTTGAAAATCAAATATGTAAGAGATGTAACATGCATGTGGCCATTGAAAAACACATGCAGAAACCATTTTCAGGATATGGTATGCTATGCCCTAGGATCTACTAAAACATTCCTCTTGTCGTTTAAATCCCTTGCTCAGCTTGGTTCCCTGATCTCTCTGTTGGTGTATATTCTAAGCATAAGCATCTCATCCCAAAGTGATGAATACAAACATTGAAGAATTTTACCTGAATCTATACTGCAATGCCATCAAGTTCAAACATCAGTATGTCAGAATCATGGAGTCAAGAACTAATTCTAAGTTCTAAATGCTGCCTGGAAAAAGAGAACAGAGTTTCAGGCACTGGAAACTCAGAGATTTTGTTGTTGTTTCTTTTTAATTTTTTCGGAGGAATATGAAAAGAAAAAATAGCAGAAAAAATAGAACATGAGGGGGGAAGAGAATATCTATCCTCTGCTTTTCTTAGTAAATCAAATTGCTCCTATACACTGATTTTGTTCAAAGACTAAATTTTAAAGGTATTTATATATCATGAAGTGCTATTTCTTTTTACTTTCTATAAAAAGTGTTTGCGTGTATGTGTGTATAACAAATTTGTGATCTGAAAAAAAAAGTTTCTTTTACCCTAAACACAAACCTTTTTTTCAGTTCTGTGTATGTGTGCACATTTTAGATAGATATAATTTTGCACACCACATTATTTACTCCAACATCGTCAACAGCATGCATTTTCATTTTTGCAAAATTTTCATAATAATCATGTTAATGGATTCACAATTTCTCTTCATGTATTTTTTTTAACTTAAACATTTCTGTTGTTTAATTTGAGTTTCTTTCGGTATTTAAATTCTAGGGTACTGGTACTTACTTCAGACTTAAATTTTTAACCTTGTTTTAAGTCTCTAAACATATGAAATACAGAAATTATGTTAATTTTTCTTAGTTTTATAAAATGTGTAACAACCTAATTGAGATCTGGTGTACTAATTTTCTAGAAAGAAATTTTCAAAATAATCACACATATCAGAATTTCTATAAGCAATTTTATTCTTATTATTTTCAAAGGAATTTTTTTAAGGGCCACGTATCATTTGATGGTAAATTTAATTACTAGTAAAAAAAACACCTGCTTACATTTTCTGTTCATTCATCTCAGAACTTAAAGTAAAATAAAAACATATATAACATTTGAAATAATTTTTTATATTAAAGCTATAGTACATTGAAAATATGTATGTTAACATGCATACATTTGCTTAAGTGCAGATATAGATATATATTACCATATATTAAGCTGCCCACACACATACACACACACATTTGGGAGTACATCTTTTGGTAGGAAAATCATTGTCACTGTTGTTTAATGTTGGTTCTTATTCAATTGTATGCTTCACTAAATACATTGTATCCAAATATACGCCAGAAATGCATATAAAAGACATTAAATTTAAAAATCTATCACAGCACCTATCTTAATCCAAAGATCATTTTCTTCATATGGTTTTTACTAAATAGGAAACTGAAACATGAAATGACACAATTCTTCCCCCACTTTCACACTTGAAAATGTTTTCTAAGTGTTTTTGTATCAATTTGGAAAATATTGCCCATTTGCTCAGTCCAGTATAACTGCTTATATTTTTGTAAAATAAGCTGTTATTAATGTGGAGAAGTTGATACCACTTTAGTGATATTCTTTGGGGCAACCAAAGATAAAGGTCAAATCATTAGCATGATTATGTTCTAATCAAGAAAGTAAGATTCAAGTCACAGAAATCTGCTAACAAAATCCTCCACACAATGTTAAAAAACTTCTTTTTATAGCAGACTGGTATTTTTTTAAAATTTAACTGTGTTGTCTTATTCAACAAATATATTTACTAAAAGCTTATATGACGTTGTTGACAAGAAGAAATGCTAGATTATAACCCCAAATTTATTTTCACCACAGACATTGCTCTGGGTTGCAGAAGCTCATTTTCCTTGGAGTCCTTAAGGAAAGCTATCAACAATGTGTAGTTGAAATGTAATTCACATAGTAGGTTCAAGTAAGAATGCAAAAGTTAAGTGAGTTCAGTTTCTGCTTCTTAGAAGCAAATGCTTCTTGGAACTGAATGGCACTAAAGAATGTACGAGAAGCAAAGATAAAATGAAAACACATAGAGGTTTTAGATCTCATTAACCTTGGATGTATTGCAGGAAGCCATTTTTGCTCAATTATATATCCTAAATATTTATTTTCTATTTTTCAACTGTAATTCTCCAAGATACTTCACTCTATTTACTAAATAATGATTAATAGTAATCATATTAAAATGTAACAGTCACATGAAAATAAATTGGTTTCCTTTCAAAATTAGTTATTCCTTAAAATTCCCTTTATTTTAAAAAAATAATTGATATTTTGTATAATTCTTTAAATATTTTATTATATCTGATGTATTATATTCCATAATATCTAGTTTATTATATATTATATATAACATATATTTTGCACTGTAGTATACATGTCTAATATATATTACATATTAGACATCTACATGTTTTTCTTATACACATATGTTGCACACACACACACACACAGATACCTACACTTAAGGAGGTTTTGCACCATGGATACCATCACTGTGATTACAAAAGATAAAATAGTAAGCAATATAACCATGACCTTGATTTAGTTCCTACATTTCCCACAATTAGATATTGTATTAAAAATTCAAATTAATACAATTCAGAAACCTTGTTTCTGCAGGCTTTGGAAATTTACCTTTCTTTAATGCCAAGCTGACATTCTCCATAGCTCCCACTATGCTTGTTAGCAGGAAGCTTATTTTTCCTGTCCCCTGAACAAAGTATTGCAATCGTTTCTAAAATATGGTTAAATATTTACAAAGCTGCCCAGATTGTTCTTTGTCACTTTAGTCTTGCTCTATACTCTGGTTTTACTCCTGGCATCTGAACTCAGAGTATCTTCTTCAGACAGTTATGTCTTCCACTCCATTACATTATACCCATGGTGGCAGAGGGCTCTTCGGAAGTCTCCTAAAGGTAGTTACAATCATAATGGAATGCTTAATAAAATTTTACTGAATTCTGCTATTTGAAAATAATAGAAAGAAATTACAGAGTAAAAAAGAAAAATCCAACATTTGACATATTATTTCTGATGTTTACAGGTCTATAGGGAACCACTTACTGTTATTCTATTTTCTCAGCCTCCACTCTACTTGAAAAAGGGTCCACTTTTATTCTCTAATTTCAAAGCACAGTCCTACATTCTTTCTACCTAGACTCTAGGGTACTGAAACTAAATTAATAGAGAACATATATTCTTGTTTGTTAGCCTTGTCCAGATTCTTTAAGTACCTAACAATAGGCAAATAATTAATCTTATCCAGGATTAACAATATTTACATTTTAAAGAGGAATAGCATCTATCTTAGTTATCTATAAGCTCATTAATTTAAAAGTATAAATTGGCATGACCTCGACCAAACCATTAGTCACACTGCAGTGTTCATCCTAAAACAAAAAATGACCTGATATCAATATTTCTAGAAAAACCCAAACTAGTTATAGTAGAAAAAAATGTGCTCACATTGTGGCAATAACAAAAATAAATTACAATGAGAAAAACAAAAAAATTGTTTGACAGTTTACTACTGAATTTTTATATATGGGTAGCATAGGTTTTCTGTAGGAACTTGCCTTACTTCTCTTCATCATTATTTTATAATTATTAGTTTAGAAATCAAAGCAACATTTCCACACTAATCTTTCTCTTTTCAATGAGATTCTATTACAAAGAATATTAATATGTCACATAGAAACTAATTTTCTCTCAAATTTTTACCGCTTTATAAATATTTGGTGAAAAAAATGTTTCTAAAATACCAATCTTTGTTCAGTAATTTTAGTGGAGCCCAGCCCCATGGTGTGCTGGCATTCAGAGTAAGAGAAAAGCAAGACTAATGTGCTTTTTTTGGGTTGTTGAAAGACTGTGTGGGCTGAATGAGTGAATGAGAGTGAGGAATGAGTGAATGAGAGTGAGAAATGAGAGAAGAGGAAAGACGCCATAAGCACTTTTTGGCTTCACTTCTATTCCTCACATTGTTGTGCCGTTTTGTTTTTTTTTTTGTTTTTTTTTGATGGAGTCTCACTCTGTTGCCCAGGCTGGAGTGCAGTGGCAGGATCTCAGCTCACTGGAACCTCTGCCTCCCTAAGTGATCCTCCTGCCTCAGCCCCCTAGTAGCTGGGATTACAGGCACATGCACCATGCCTGGCAATTTGTTTTGTATTTTTAGTAGAGACGGGGTTTCACTGTATTGGCCAGGCTGGTCTCCAACTCCTGACCTCAGGTGATTTACCTTGGCCAGCCTCCCTAAATGCTGGAATTACAGGCATGAGCCACCACTCCCGGCCGTGTTATTTTAAAGCAGATATAACCACAAACCTGAAGTTCTTGCCTCATGTCTCTTTATCATAAGGATGTTTTAATTCTGCCTGGTTGTATTTATGATTATATTTTGTTCGTTATTGTCTGTGTTATAATCAATATTTATGGTTTCATTGTTTTTTCATAAAGCAAAAGTTATATAAAGGAAGGATAGAGGCTAACGTTTGGAGTTAAAAATAATATACTTTTCCACTGTAACTGGATAAACATTTATCACACCTAAATTAAAATTTAGAAACACTATGTAAAATATGCTGTGATAGTCACTTGAAAATATTTCATTTTTAATTTTCAATTTAATATATAAAAGATATTAACTACAATTATATATTAAATTATTTCCATTCTAAAAATTAGGTAACATTATATAAAAAAATAAACATTTTTATCTGTTGATAATACTTTTTAAATGTGTTTGCTCCCTGATATATGAAAAATTTGTTAAGGTAACCTGCTTTAGTATGAGTCTTAACCTACTTAGGACTCAAAGCAATTTGCCAATCATCTATATATTCAGTTGTTGTTTAAATGTTTGTATCATTATAAAATTTATAAATTTAGAATATAAATCTTAATTTACATTCTAAATTATCAAGCACTGAGTTTATATGCTTGCAAAATTCAATTCTTTTGTTGTAGAAGTATATCATATAATCATTTTTATTGTTTGCAATTTGCTAGGATCATTATATGTATCAAATGTTAAATTTTCAAATGCAAGTGTTTAAACTTTTATTTTATAAATTAAATTAATACTTTCTCAAACCTTTGCTCAGACACGGCCTACAATAGCCCCTAGGGACTAAATTTCACCAATGAAAGATAAAAAAAATAAAGATATTCTAAAATATTTCATAATCTTATTACATTTTTATTTTAAAACTATGAATTAATAATGGATAACATGTTCTAGAATCCTTTGTGAAGTACATAACATTTAAAAAGGGTTGAATTGTTGCTCATATTTTGTATGACTCTTCAGTGACTTTGTGAAGACCATGTTTGAAATATCATTGATGAGAGTGTGCATCAATTATTTGATACACATTGAACCTTTTTTGTTATTTATAAAATGTCTTAGGTATAGTTTCATTCTATTCCCTGGATCCCTGTCTCATTGATACATGGTAACTGGGTCTATATCTCCATTCTTTCAAGAGACTCGATGATCTTTAAATATAAGAAAGAAGTAGATTCAGAATGCCTAGCAAGTGCCCATAATGCTGTGTTCATAAAATTCTTCCATAAATAAAAAGATCCAGTCATAAAATTTTTTTATCATTTTTATGACACTCTATTTGGGGACAATAATACAATATTAATTACAAAATGTTTATGTTTCGATATTAACAAAGTGTTCCTAAACTTAAGATATGTTATATGTGGAAAGGTAACAAAGCTAACTCCATTTCAGTTACTGATACTATAAATAATTTAAAAAACACTGTTTTTTAAATTATTTATAATTTAAAGGTAACAAAACACTGTTTTTTAAATTATTTATAGCATTTTCTTGTTTGTTAGTCTTGTCCAGATTCTTTATATACCTAACAATATGCAAAGAATTAATTTTATCAAGGATTAACAATATTTACATTTTTGATTAAAGATCAAAGGTGATAAAACACTAATTGATGCATCATTAATATTTACTTGGTGAGGGGGTATGCCAACCCACATGCCATTAAGAAAAATCATTACTGTTTGTTTAATATGTGTTAATATTACTACACATATGCCAAATTTATTAAATTTAAATGCTATATGAAATCTTTTATATGAATATTTTGTCTCTTAAATGACTTGAATACATGTATTTTTATCATTACTGATGTATTTGTAGTCATTTTTAGTAATAAAAATTTATGTGTCAACATATTTATTAGCTTTCTTTTTCCCCTTTTAATTCTATGGCTTGTTTTTATGTATCTCTACTACCCTTTTATTTTCCGCTAGTTTCAAAACTCTAGATTATGTTTTTATTATGTACTCCTTACCCTTGATGTATAATACACATTTATATATTACTATATTAATAAAATTATTTTATATTATAAGTTAAGCTCATATACTTATCTTTATGTATACACCTAAGATACACTTAAGATTCTTAAGGTGTACATAAAGATAGAAGGCAACAATGAAGTTTAAATTATTTACTGTATCTATTTCCTTTGCCTACAAATCAAGTACTTTACATTAGGTGCTTCTACAGCACATTGTACAAATTCTTACCAACATTCCCTAAAATTTGAGTTCCATCTATTTATAATACACAAAACAACTCAACTGGTGTTCTATATGCTCGTGTGTGTGTGTGTGTGTGTGTGTGTGTGTGTGTATGAGAGAGAGGGAGAGGGAGAGGGAGATAATTATGTATTTTTTTAACTTACTCTATTTTATATTTATATGTATTTGGAACAGACGAAAGGGACCTCAAATCATGATTAAACAATAACTCAATAACTTAAATATGAATCTTTAAGAAGCATTTTAAGATAGAATTATTGTTATGGATAAAGTCAGTTCACACTGTGTAAGATTCAAATCTTCAAATGAATACTGAATCATTAATAAAACAGAGAGAACACACACACCAAAATCAAGGAACTAGGTGCTCATTAAAACAGAAATATAAATACATACCAAGATATGGTCATTCAAAGGGAATTGTGCTATTTTCCCACTCGATACTAGTCTGAAAACACAGTTAGAATTCTGTGCCTAATCTTTCCCAGAAGTCTCTCAAGTCACTTAATTAAAATGATTCTGAACTAAGAGAAGGAAATATACTTGAAATTCTCAGCTCTAGAAAATAAATACCATGGGATTTTACTTCAACTTTTATTATCTTCTGTTTTCAAATTTAAAGTGTTTAGGAATTTCACTGTAAAAAGGTAAGTCTGAAGTAAATGTAAAATGTAGTCTTTAGTTCAGCATCTTAATAAACTTTCCCTTTACAAAATGTATTGTTTTTGCTGTGCATTTAGTCTATGTGGGCATTGACTTTCATTTTCAAAATACGTAGTTCTCTATTCCTTCAGCATGTAATAAAGTTAAATTAGAAATACTATATGTGCTAAAATAAAAACACATTGTTATTCATACTGTGAACATATCTGAATAAAATACTGAAATCTGTAGTTTATTAAAAATATGAGGCCATTGTGTAATATTATTTGTCACATCTTACTCTTTTTTATAATTTTTCTGCAAATTTTTGAATGTTTGAAATAATAAAAATGGCTGGATTCTGAAGCCAGATTCACACAAAACAGGTCTTACCTAGTATCAATCACCCCTAATAATTTCAGGAATACAAACAATCATGGATAATAAGTGCAGCAGTAAGAAAGCTGGGACCTCTAACACAGCTCCCAAGGTGCTCTAATTTCCTATCACGATGCATTCATGTCCCAAATTTATATATGAAGTCTAAATAATATGTGTGATTCATATCACTTACACATAAAGAGCAACTGATATCATGAAACATCTTCATGTTATACTCAGATAGGGAGAGTTTACCTGAAATTTTCCAGGGAGTCATGCCCCTATAAATCATAGGTTCCTGTTTATTTGTCATAGCCAATAGTGAACAATCAGCTTCATCATGCCAAAAATTTTCGGTAAATAAAAGCTCTATTATCTTATTAGCAAATACCATGAGCCTGTTTGCCAGGAGGTCTGTGGTTAGCATGTTTGTAATGAAATTTGACAGGATAGGCCTGCATTTCCTTATTTTGAAAACCTGCCTCTTAGCGGTTTTTCTCATATAGACAAAACACCATTGGTCAATAATGACAGTTTTAATTCTTTCTTTACAAACCATATATTTTCATTTTCTTGCTTGATAGATTAGTTTGTCAATACAGTAAAATGTAGAATAAAAGTCATCCTTACACATAAAAATAAGAGATACATCCAAATTCACCATTACAAGTGGTATTTGCTGTGAGTTCAGATTTGATATTCTTTATCAGGTAAGCGAGTTTTCTTCTATTCATTTTTTGTGAATAGTTTTATTAGAAAGTATTTTATACATTTTATCTTATGTTTATATGTGTGGATATGATTATTATTCTCACTTAACTTCTAAATGTGGTGGGTTTTTTTAACTGATCGCATAATGTTAATTCTGACTTGAATTCCTAGAGTAGGTACAATTGCTCATGTTGAACTATCGTTCTAATACATGTTAGCCATTTTTAAGGGTATTTGTAGTTATGTTTATACATACGGGTAGTATTAGGTATTTGGTACACTGTCCCTCAACTTGGATTTGCCTAATGATTTTCTCATGATTAAAAAGGGCTGTTTTGAGGGGAAGAAATATCCGAGGAAAATATTACTTTTGTCACATAATGTCAAGGGTATATATTATTATCACAAATTGTCATGATTGATTTTCACTTGGTCGCCTGGACAAACTAGTATGTCGGGATTCTCCAGTGTAAACTTGCTGTTTCTTTTCCCCTTTCCATACAGCAATTTTTGAATGGAGTCACTATGTGTAGCTTATAATTAATGAATAAAGTATTATGATCTACTTCCTCAAAGGAAAGTATCTACAGAAATAACAATTTGGAAATTATCTTCCTAGGGAATTTGATCTTTCTCCCACACTTATTCATTTCAATCATTAATTTATAATCAATATAGACATTTATCTTATACTTTGGTTTGTAATCTAATACTACCATGTTCTCTTGTTCAAATTATTCCAGCTTTGGCCATTAGGAACATTTTTCATTTTTTGGTATTCCTTTAACACAACCACCTACTGACATTTTTGGTTTGTTTGTTTCTTTATTTGTTTTTAGAAATTTCTTTCTTCATGACATTGGAATATGGTCCAGGCTCTTAATTTCCTGTCTCAAGCCAAGAATCAGCCATTTCTTCCAGGGGCCATGAGGACTTTTATTGGAGAATGTTTTTTACAAACCAAGATCTGGGCTCTAGTTCTGCTCCTTAACATTTCAGGCTTATTGCTAGGCTTCTCAGCTAAGATAGCTCATTTTTAAAAATTTTGTTGTTTCTTTTCTTACTGTAGACCTTAAAGAGTTCATTGTATATTTGGGGTATAAATCATAAACCACTTAAATGTTTTACTATTTTAATTTAACAACTAAAATGTCAGCTTTTATTTTTGAAAACACATTATATTTAACCTTGTGTTATTAAAGTACACACAGATAATAAAGAATGGTAGAGCATTAGAAATTTCTTGCATGTGCTTTTGCGACGCTATCTGCATATAGGTGAGTTATAATACTTCTTATAAACTGCAAAAAGAATGTGAAGATATTTTAATAGTGAATATAATAGTAATGAACAGTGAAGAAAATTATGTTTTTACTGTCTTTTCCAGTTTAATAGATCTTTACTTTGAAGTCTGTGTTAAAAAATACTTAATCACCTGTTCATGGAATATAGAATACTAACTCCAGAGTAACAAATTTTGTTACCTAAATTCACCGTCTTTCCAGTTTATACCTATACTAAGCCTGGGGAGGTGATAAAGGATGCCTATTTAATTGCAAATTTGTTAAAATGTGCAGGAAAATTTTATAGGTAATAAGAGATAGATTAAAGGGTCTGAAAAAGAATTTGGAAAAATTCTATTTGTTTATATTTACCTTTCTCTAGATTGAATTTAAGTGGCTTATAAAGATAGAACTTAAAAACAATTAATAGTTTAATTTTATATAGGACACAAGTTTCTTGAGGACAGAAGAATATATTAATTGTATTGTTTTCTCATCACCTAACTCTTCTTATTTCTTCCAAAGAAGAGATATCTATGAAAAGTACTTCCTTGTTCAGTCACCTCTAGTTTTACAAATGTGAAAAATTTTTGGTTGTTTACAATATAAATTTTTTACATGCACACAAAATGGTAAAAGTTGTAATTGTGTAACTATGATAAAGTTTATGATTAGAAGTCATTATAATGTAATTCATAAGCCTTGTGTTTGTGAGTGTGGTTAAACATATTTTTGTACTAAATATGTGTTTAATTTTATATTTATTAAAATAATCATTGACAAATGGTAAGATTATTGAATATTTTAATATAATGGCAATCACCATGTTAAGGGATTTGACTTAATATATGGTACATGGTTCGTATTTATCATCTTAAATAGGCTTCCACTTTCTATTTTAATTAGTCTACTACAAGTTCTAACTTTTTAGAAGCCCATTTTATAAGTATTTAAATATAATGTGTATGTGTGTGACTATTTGTAGGCATGAAATTTTGTCTTTAGTGGTTTTAATAATAGGCAGATCACTCACTGAAGTGTGTGTGAGGCTCACAAACTTGAGAGGCATAGAAGTGCATTTATTATTTCCAAAATGTATTTCTCAGAGGATACATTTTTAAATGTATAGAATATCTTTTTATTTTACTTGCTAATGATGAAAGAAATTTATGAATCCATTAGTCACACTCATTTTTCAAAAGTGTGGGTCTTTTTCATGGGTGCTCAAATGCAGATGTTACGGATTCTGGGTGATTGAAAAATAAAAGTTTTGTTTTTCTAAGTAGAAAATGTTAGTTGAAACACTTTAGAAGAAACTATGTTCTACAATAAGAAAGTAAAAAGAAAAATATACTTACATATTTAATCCTCATATAATAGTCTAGTTCATCCTAAAATAAACTGAAAAAATAATAAATTTCAAAGACAAGGGTAACATTTAACATCCATTTTTATACTTTTTTCTTCTGAAATTTGAATCTTATTTGTTTCTGTTTAAGATGAATATAAACAAATTAGATAAAATATTGTTAATGAAAGTCAAGTGCAAATAATGCCTGTAATGCCTCATGTTCTTACAAATTGATATAATTAAGCATTTAGGTTGTGATTTTTTTTTCTGATGTTGCAAAAGTAAAGTTTTTCTTTAAATAAAAGAAAATGAGATACTTTTTTTTTTTTGAAAGAAAGAAAAAGAGAGGAAAGAAAGTGAGAGTGAAAGAAAGAAAAAAAAAGAATGTAAGAGAGAAAGAAAGAGGAAGAGAAAGACGGAGAGAGAACGAGATTCTTGTTCTATTGCCCAGGCTAGAATGCAGTCTAAAAATGGGTATTAAAAACCTCTTTTATGCTAATAATTGTACTTAACAATGGAGACAGGAAGGAATAAGATACTTTTTAAAGATAAATACAATTATTTTTATTTGTAGTTGTTAGTTTAATCCTTGTCTTCACATACAAATAGCAAATACTAAAAAAATGCTTAATTTAAAAAACTTTTAAGTTACTGTTTTCAGTATAATAGTAGCTTTGGGTTTGTCACATAGGGCCTTTAGTGTGCTAAAATTCAGTCTTTTCATACCTAATTTATTGAGAGTTTTTATCAGGAAGGCATGTTAACTTTATCAAATGCTTTTTGTGAATCTACTGAAATGATCATGTCTTTTTTTCTTCATTAATGTGGTGTATCATGTTTATTCACTTGCTTAGGTTTATTTATTTATTTTATTTTTGAGATAGAGTCTTGGTCTGTCACTCAGGCTGGAGTGCAGTGGTACAATCTCAGCTCACTGCAACCTCCGCCTCCTGGGTTCAAGTAATTGTCCTGCCTCAGCCTCCGGAGTCGCTACTACAACAATTACAAGCAGGCACCACCACACCTGGCTATTTCTTTGTAATCTTCACAGAGACAGGGTTTCACCATGTTGGGCAGGCTGGCCCTGATCTCAAGCTTGCCTTGGACTCCCAAAGTGTTGGGAATACAGGTGTTAGCTACAGCCTCCAGCCAAGAACACTATAAAGTACTATTGTGAGAAGTTATATGCCAACAAATTGAAACAATAGAAAAAGTGGATAAACTCCAAGAATCATACAGCCTACCAGAACTTATCTAGAGGTAATAGAAATCCTAAGCAAACCAATAACATATATGAAGATTGAATGAGTAATCCAAAACTTCCCAGAAAAGGAAAGCTCAAGACCAGTTAACTTCACACGTTTATCAAACATTATAGAGAAATAATCCCAATACTTCCTGATTCTTTCAAAATATTGAAGAGGGAACCCTTCCAAATACATTTTACCTGGCCACCATCATCCTGATACAAAAGCTTGTCAAAGACACAGTAAGAAAAAAAATAGAGACTGATATACCTGATGGACAAAGTTGCAAAAATTATCTACAAAATATTTGCAAACTGAATTCAGCAGCACATTAACAGGATCATATAGCATGTCCAAGTAATGTTTATTCATGGGATGAAAGAATGTTTCAATACATTCAAATAAATAAATGTGATAGGTACACTACATTAAGAGAATGTAGAATAAAAAATCACATAATCTCAATAGGCATAGAAAGGGTATTTGACAAAATTTAACACCATTTTATGATAAAAACTCTCAATAAATAAGGTATAAAAGAAACTTACCTCAATGCAATAAAAGCCATAGATTGAAAGCCCACAGCTAACATCATGCTGTATGGTGAAAAACAGGTTTTGTTCTAAGATCTGGAATGAGGCAAAGATGCCCATTTTCTATTTCTGTTCAGCATGATGCTAGACCTCCTAGCCACAGCAATAAGGCAAGAAATATAAATAAGATACATTCAAATATGACAAAAATAATTAAAATTGCCTCCATTTGCAGATGATAATCTCAAATATAGAAAATGCAAAAGACTCCAGAAAAAAACTGTTAGAGCTAATAAATGTATTCAGTAAACTTGCATGATATAAAATCAACATACAAAAATTAGTTGCATTTCTACATACTAATAACAAACTGCTCTAAAAGGAAGCTTTTTAAAATTCAATTTATAACGCCATCGAAAAGAACAAAATACTTAGGAATAAACTTAAAGAGGTGTATGACGTGTATACTGAAATCTATAAAATACTGATAAAAATACATCAAACAAAAATAAGTAGAAACAGCAAAGGAAACAACAACATGAGTGTTTATTTAATTTTTATTACAACTGTATTTTGCATGTTACAGATAAGGAAGCTAGTTAAACAGTTAAAGTGTTGAACAAAGCTTTGTTAGAACCTAGTCCCATACTGTCAACCATGATCAAATGGCATACTTCAGAGGTGTAGACACAAGCTAAATAGTTGATTAAGTTGATCAACCTTGGCATGGCATTAGAAGTTAATTATACATTTAGTTTCACAGGCACAATTACCACAGTATACTTGCCATGACACAATATTCTGGGTATAAAATCTATTTATTTGGGCAAATTAAGAAAGACTTTATCAACTTAGGAGGAGTTCAAATCTTCTAAGAGTATAAACTACCTGTAAAAGAATGACAAAATTACATCCTTAGTTTATCACTAATCAATCATCAGTTTTGAGTCATGACTTAGTCTTGGTACTACTCATCTTATAAAACCAAGACAGAGAACTTGCTTATAGTCTGAGTTTATCAGTTTTCTTTGAAACTGAGAAATGAAACTCCATCCTTGCCAGATTTTAAAATAGATTGAGTATATATTTAAAGGCAACAAAGACAATTGGTATTCTATAGGGATAATTAAGTTTTACCATGTAATAGCTTTGTATTTATTTATTTATTATTTTGCATTCTAAAGTTTGCTCCTGACCATCTTTGAATTCTTTGAATTTGTGGTACTTTTTATATGTAAAATGGATTTTCAAGTTGTTAATAGGAAAATTACAAATACTGAAATATATAGAATGATCCAAAATGATAGATGAAATTCTTGCCCATACCTCTCAACCCCATTCTCATATCTGAGAGGAAATTAAATTATTTGTAAACATTATTCTTATCATTAAAATAATATACTTAAGTATTTACAAATATGTATCTTTTATTGATTTATTAATTTTAGACTACATTCTGATGTCCCATTATGAAAGATAAAGAATTTAGTTTATCTCACATTTTTCCCCACCCACTTATGATTTTTATAAAAAATGTACTATTATCCATTCATATGATATCTAGTCATTGTCTTTATAACTGTAGATAAACTGCTTTCTTCTGTCTGTCTGGATTTACCAACGTTAGGTATCATCTAGTGACCCGTTTGTATAAAAGACAGAAATCTTAGTATGCCTGCACGTTAAATTTTTCACTACTTCATAGTTTTTATGTTAATTTGAACATTTTAGAAGGACATGGTTGAAATTATTCTGTTCTGCAACTACAATTATCAACACACTATTTCTAGGTTGAATCATTTTACACTCAACACTAGACTAGAGAGAGAGAGAGGGAGGGAGAGAGAGAGAATATGTGTGTGTGTGTGTGTGTGTGTGTGTGTGTGTGTGTGTGTGTATATATATATATATATATATATATATATGTCATTATGATTAAGTCAGTGTTTCTTTACCGAACCAAGTTGGTAACTGTACATAAAGAAAGGAAAGTAATCTTTTGTCACTAAGTCCTGCTGCTTGAAAGAAACCCTCCCTAGCTTCAAGATTCAAAGGACTTTCTTTTAACTTCTTGTAAGCTTTCTTTGAGTCTTTTTGGTAATACTCAACCACCACTGATTCTTATATTTAATGTTTTCCTTTCTTATCTATTTCTTTTTCTTTTACAGTGGTCCTTCCTGACAAGAAATGTTATATTTAGGATAATCATATAACATTTTTTTTAGTTCTTCTATGTTTAAAAATGTTTTATTTGATTTTAACATTTGCCTGAGTTTAGAATTCTGGTTTCAAATCACTTTCCCTGTGAGATCTGCATGTGTCACTTTTCTTTTCTATCATTCAGTGTTGCCAATTACCTCAGTTTCATTATTATTTCTTTATAGGTGATGTATTATTTTTTCTGTGGTAGAACCTGTATGATTAATACAGACAGTTATATGTTTGTTTCCATTGTCACTTTTCCTTGAACTGAATCTTCAAGAAAATGGCATAGAGACTCTGGGCTTTGTGTTTATGAGTACAATGTGTCTATAGGCATGTTTCCATCTAGGGTGATTTTATGGTGAATCTAAAGAAAATGATCACCTCTACTATTACTAAATTAAAAGGCCTTTGTTTTTCTGAAAGAGAACCACTGTTCTAGCTGTTCAGAGTTCCAACTTAAAATTGAATCCTCTGATAATTACATGAAGGCTCATTCATCACTTGTGTACTTGGTGATGCAGCTTGCTGATTCTCTGAATTTTTGCGGCGGGGGGAATCACCACTCTTACCTCAGTCTTCTGGACTGCTGTGTTCCTTAACTGTATTTCTTATATATCCAATCTCATTGGCTTTCAATGATCCATAGTTCTTCAAACATCAGGTTACCTTCTGGCCAATTTTCTTGGTTGGAAGAACAGTGATGGTTTTAATGTTTAAAAGTGTATTTAGTTGTCATATATGATCATTGGAAATAAAGAGAAAGGAGATATTTGAGGTTATCAGACATGTTTCAAGTCACTTGAAATTGCTGGTTTTCTCTAAAAGATTCAGAAAATAATATACAGGAGAGTAAGTTGCCCCAATTCTGTCTATGTATAGAATATAATTCAACCATTTGAACATAATATTCAAGCCTTTCTATCCTTAAAAGAAATGCAATTCCTTTTCTTTTTTCTTTGTATGTTTGTTTGAAACAGGGTCTTGCCTTGTCACCCTGGCTGGAGTGCAGTGATGCAATCACCACTCACAGTACCCGCAATGTCCCAGGCTGAAGCAATTCTCCCACCTCAGGTTCCCCGAGTGGCTGGGACTACAGGTTTACACCAACAGGCCTGTCTAATTTTTGTATGTTTTTAAAGAGATGGGGTTTCGCCATGTTGCCCACACCAGTCCCAAACTTCTGGGCTGAAGCAATCTATCTGCCTCAGCCTCCCAAAGTGCTGGGATTATGGGCATGAGCCACTGTGCCTGGAACATTTCCTTTTTAATGTCATCTTTCCTATATTCTCTGTGGTAGGTGGGATTCTAAGATGGCCATCAAGATTACCAGTACCCCTAATGTGCACACATCTTCAATCAGTTGTTAATTTATTTTCCACTGTGAAGTAATTTTGCAGATGCAATTAATATCTTAAATCAGCTAACTTTAACGTTATCCCATTTGGCCTAACCTAATTCCCTTAGCCCTTTAAGAATACTGAGTTTTCTCTGGCTGGTCTCAAAAGAGGAAGTCAGAGATTTGAAGCGTGACAAGAATTTGACACATGAGAAATTCTCCATTGCTGGCTTTGAAGATGGAAGGAGCAACATGACAAGGAATGAGGCAGCATCCTGTAGTTAAGGGAGGTCTCTGACTGACAGCCAACAAGAAAACGGGTATCTGGGACCTCCAGCCATGAACTGAATCGCGCCAACATCATGAATAAGCTTAGAAGCAGATATTTCTCCACAGCTTCCAGATAAGAACCCAGTCTTTGATCCCTGTCTTACATGCCCTGAGGAGAGAACACAGCCACTGTGCCTCACTTTTCATCTATGAAACTGTGACTTATAAACATGGATCATTTTAAGCCATTTAGTTTCTGATGATTTTTTACACAGCTGTAGAAAACTAGCACATTCTCTCACCATCTTTTATTTGTTGTTAAACTCTAAAAATTACTTCTATATTCTCATATCCTTGTTTCTGTGATGGCTCTCCTTTTATCTATTAAAGATGGTTGTCTTTTGTTTTTGACAATTACACAAAGCTTATTTACAATTCTTCATAAATTATTTCTTGGGAATATGCCATCCTCTTCTGAAAAAAGTATTGCATATCCCATATACAACGTATTTTATTCTATTATACTTTTATTGCTGAGGGCATTCCTTTTTCCATCAGTTTGCTTCTGTAGCACCTTCAGTAGTGTTGGATACCTCAGAAATAGACAAATCATATGGTTGAATTAAGTTGTGACTCAATAGAGACAAGATAGAACTGTAACAAGTTTAACATACTCCTTCAATGGAGGAGAGATTTTAGTAGAAACTATTACACTATTGACTCTAAAATAAAGGAATATGATAAAGAATTTAGGCTTGCAGATATAAATGGTCAAAGGTTACATCATTTAAATGGTAATAATAGCAATAATTATGCCATGTAATTGCATAACATTTTGTAGTTTGGGAAACAATATCATGTTTATTATATTATTTTGATTTTCCAAAAAAATATTAAATATAGGAAGTTTACATTTAATAGATAGGATACAGACTTCTTTATAATGTAATTTATAAAACCATAAAGATATTTATGAATCCTAGACTATAGATAAATATTGACACTTAAATCTATTCTCTTTCCAAAACATCTGATACCCTCCTGTTGTGATATGTTTTTGCTAGAAAATAATTATTTCTTGGGTACTATATTAGTTTCCTACTGCTTCTGTAATAATTCATTACAAATTGAGTGACTTAAAACAACACATTTACCTTACAATTCTGGATGTCAGCAGTCCTAAAGCAAGGTTTCAGAAGAATTGTTTTTCTCTAGAGGCACTAGAAGACAATCTGTTCCTTTGCCTTTACCAGCTTTAAGGGGCCGCCTTTATTCCTTGGATGCTGGCCTCTATCTCCATTTCAAAAGCTAGCAGCAGCCTAACATCATTGAATCTCTCTCTTTCTCCTCCCCTACCTCAACCTCTGCTTCTGTCACCACTTCTTTTTCTCTGACTCAGACTCACTCTTTGATTATAAAGACCCTTTGATTACATACAGCTCACCATGTAATCTAAAACAATATTCTTTTAAGGTTCTTAAATTAATCACATCTGCAAAGTCACTTTGCCATGTAAGGTAACGTGTTTGTATGTTCTGGGGATGAGGAAATAAACATTTTAGGGGGGACATTATTAAGCCTACCACAGGTATCCGTGGGTTAGAATTATAAGATAACTAATATCAATAGGTTTATTCAATATTAAGATTAGCAGACTTCTAAAACTCCAACTCCTCATCAACACCACTAAATTTTAAACAGTTCCATATATTGTACTTGAAAGATGAAACAGTGTATAAAATGTGCTTTAATGAGTTCGCTGGTATAATACATGTTACTAATCAACAACTCTACAATTTCTTCATGATTATACAAAACTGGGTTACACTTGAATGCAAATTACTACTCTGTTATTTCAGTTTAATGTGAGTTATTCTTAAGCAAATATCCAGTAAAAGATTAAAGGACAGATTAGCACTGGAGTCATAAAAATAAACATAAAAGGCATCACTCTCTCTTTTGACTTGTGACTTTAAGAAAGTTAACAGCTAACTTCAGTGTTCGGAGGTGAAATGCCACCACTATTTTTTTAATTACAGTTCCATAATTTGAAATTTTTATGCATTAGCTCCTTTGGAAACTGTTCAAACTCTTAAGCTGATTAAGTTATGAACTGCTATTTTTTCACTAGGTCTTTTTAGAATTCATCTCTGGACTATTGTAGTGTTACATTAGGAACAAGTCTGTTCTCAACAGACAGCAACATTGAAATGAGACTGGCGTCATCCCAACTGGTTTTATTGGGGAAAATGTAACAAAAGTAACAGATGAGTTCAGAAAACAAGTTAATTACTCTATTAGCTGCTGAGAGCATTTACTTATAATTATTTATATAAATAGGCAAAAAAATTACATGCATTTTAAATAATTTTAAACTTATTAAAACAGATATATGATCCATTGCTGCAAAACACATAAATCAAATTGATAATTGACACAAACAAAATGTAAAGTGCTTTTCTAAAACATAAAGTGCATTCTAAAGTCTTCTACCTTCAGAAATTCACTTGATATCTATATTATACAAATGAAATGTCATCATATTTATTGATAAAGAAATATTTATTCCAACTTTAAACTGGTTTTATTTAAAATGTTCATGGTATTTATTCCTTTAAGCAATAATGCCACATTCTTAAATCATATTTTTGAAAAAGTTTTTTTGTCTTAATTTATAAGATAAAGTAACCTCTGTGTCAATAATCCCAATCTCAATTGAGAATTGTATTCAATACGTAGAATTCTACCTTTTAGCTGTAGGGTTTCAATAAGGAAAAGAAAGAAACTGATATTTAATAAGAAGACAATTGCTATTGAGTGATAGGCAGTATATGTGCTTTACATATGTGCTATGCCAAAAATTTATGTGATCCCTGCAATCGTTCAGATCAAAAGCAATCTTCTGTACTGTTCATGGTTTATTTATTAAAACAAAAGAGGAATAAAACAATGTAGTAGTTTGGATCTCAGTAATTTCATTTTCTATCTTTTTGGATTTTAAAAGTTTTTTATTTTTATAATTTTGGATTTTACTTTAGATTCAGGGAGTACATGTATACATTGTGTGATGCTGAGATTTGGTCCCATTACCCAGATTGTGAGCATAGTACTCAACAATTAGTTTTTAATCCTTCCTTCCCTCCTCTAGTAGTTCCCAGTGTCTACTGTGGCCATCTTTGTGTTGATGAGTACCAAATGCTTAGCTCCAATTTTTAAGTGAGAACATGTGGTATTCCCTTTTTCTGTTGCTGCATTAATTTGCTTTTGTTAGTGACCTCTAGCTGCATTCATGTTACTGCAAAGGACATGATTTTGTTCTATTTATGGCTGTGTAGTATTCCACAGCATAAATATACCACATTTTCTTCATCCAGTTCACTGTTGATGGAAACATAGGTTGATGAGCACATAGGTCTTTGCTATTATGAATAGTGCTGCAATGAACATAACATGTGCATGTGTCTTTATGGTGAAAAGATTTATATTCCTTTGGAAATATACCCAATAATGAAATTACTGAGTCAAATGGTAATTGTCCTTTGAGTTATTTGAGAAATTTCCAAACTGTTTTCCACAGTGGCTGAACTAATTTACATTCTCAAAAACAGTGAAAAAGCATTCTCTTTTCTCCACAGCCTTGACAGAGGCTATTATTTTTTGACTTTTACATAGTAGCCATTCTGACCGGTTCATACCGGTATATCACTGTGGTTTTGATTTGCATTTCCCTAGTGATTAGTAATGTTGAGTATTTTTCAAGTGTTTGTTGGCCATTTATATATCTTCTATCGAGAAGTGTCTGGATGTGTCTTTTGCCCACTTTTTAATAAGATTATTGGTTTTTTTGTTCATTTGTTTAAGATCCTTATAGAGTCATGATATTAGACCTTTGTCAGATGTATAGTTTGTAAATATTTTCTCCTATTCTGGAAGTTATATGTTTACTTTATTGATAGTTTATTTTGATGTGTAGAAGCTCTTTATTTTTAGTTAGGTCCACTTGTCAATTTTTTCTTGCAAATTACTTTTGAGGACTTAGTCATAAATTCTTTCCCAAGGTCAATTCCAGAATGGTGTTTCCCAGGTTTTCTTCTAGGCTACTTATAATTTGAAGTCTTACATCTTTAATACATCTTAAGTTAATTTTTGTATGTGATGAAAGATAGGGGTTCAGTTTCATTCTTCAGCATATAGCTGGCCAGCTATCTCAGCATTATTTATTGAATAGGGAGTCCTTTCTCCATTCTTATTTTTGTCCACTTTTTCAAAGGTCAGACAGCTGTAGCTGCGCAGCTTTATGCCTGGGTTCTCTCTTTGTTTCCATTTGTCTATATGTTTGTTTTTGTACCAGTACCTTGTTGTTTTGGTTAATGAAACCTTACACTGTAGTTTGAAGTCTAGCAACATGATACCTCTGGCTTCATTCTTTTTTGCTTAAGATTGTTTTTGCTATTCAGGCTCTTTTTTGGTTCCATATCCATTTTAGAATAGTATTTCTAATTTTGTAAAGAATGGCGTTAGTAGGTAGTTTGATACTAATAGCATTTAATCTATAGATTACTTTGTGCAGTATGGTCCATTTAGCCATGTTGAGTCTTCTAACTCATGAGCATTGAATTTTTTTCATTTGTTTGTGTGACCTGTGATTTCTTTCAGTAATGCTTTGTAGTTCTCCTTGTGGAGATATTTCACCTCTTTGGTTAGAGATATTCTTAGATATTTTTGTGGCTATTGTAAATGGGATTATATTTTTGTTATTCATGCATATGAATGCTACAGTGAGTAAGCTAAAAAACCAATTGCTTTTGATCTGCATTTTATTTCTTTCTTACTTTCTTTTTCCCCTTTTTTTCTACAACTTCTCCTCTGATTTATGGTCTGAAACAATGCTTACTCCTTTTGTTTTCACTTAAAACATTTGTGTAAAATTGAGATTATATTTAGAAAAAGTGAGAAAATAAAGACATTTGTAATTTTTTAGGTGAAATTCACCAAAAATTTCACCATAATAAAGAGAATAATTCAGTGACATTTAGTACATTTACATCATGTGAACACTATCCTTTTCTAGTTCTAAATTTTCATCTCCTTAAAAAGCAACTCTTTAAACTTCATACAGGAATTGCCATTTTCCTATAGCCCTAGCCCCAGGTGACCACTAATCTTTCTGTCTCTATTAATTTAGTTATTCTGACTATTGCATGTAAATTGAATTATACACTATATGACTTTTTTGTCTGGCTTATTTCCCATATAATACTATTTTTGTGGTGTACCCATATTGCATACTACTTGGATATATCACAGTTTTATCCATTTATTATTGATTGGAACTTAAGTTGTCTCCACATGTTGGCTGTTACAGATAGTGTTGTTATGGTCATTTGTGTAAAAGTTCTTGTTCTAATATCCATTTTTCAAACAATTTGGGCATATACCTAGAAATGGAACTGCTGGGTCATACAGTAATTATATGTTTAATTTTCAAGAATCTGCTAAACTATTTGAACAGTGGCTGCACTATTTTACATTGCCAACAGCAATTAAATAGCATTTCAATTTGTCTACATCCTTGCCAACATCTATTATGTTCTATTCTTTTTTTAATTTTAACAATCCTAGTGAGTGTGAAATAGTTTCTAATTGTGGCTTTGATTCACATTTTCCTAATTGTTAATGACGTTGCACATCGTTTCATAAGCTTACTTATCATTTGTAAATTTTCTGTGGAGAAATGTCTATTCAAGTCTTTTGCCTACTGCAAAAAAATTGGTTGTCTTTTTGTTTACATATTCTGGATGCTTGGCCTTTATAAGATATATTATTTGCAAACAATTCACCTATTCTCTATGTTGTATTCTCCAAGTACTTGATTGTGTCTTTGGAGGCACAAAATTGTTTAATTTTGATGAAGTCTCATTAATATATATATTTTTTGTTGCTCATGTTTTTGGTATTGTATGTAAGAAACCATTGCTAAATCTGAGGCCATGAAGATTTAGCCCTATACTCATCTTTAAGACTTTTACAGAATTAGTTTTATATTTAGATTTGTAATCAATTTTGAGCTAAGTTTTCTAAATGGTGTGAGGTAGGTGTCCAATATCATTCTTTTGCAAACTTAGCTTAACTTATATTCCAAAATTTACTCTGACATAGCCTGATACCTCCTTCTTTATGTAGTTATTGTTATAAATTACATTATGTTTACATTGTTTATATACTGTCATAGATTTATAATTATTGGATAATGGGACATAGGAATGAAAGAAGAGTTACAATACAATTATAGTGACTTTATATATATCTATGTAGTTACCTTTACCAGTGTACTTTATTTCTTTGTATGGCTTCAAGTTCTTCTCTAGAGTTCATTATTTCAGGCTGAACGGCTCCTTTTGGCATTTCTAATAAAGCAAGTCCACTAGCAACAACTCACTCATAATTTCATATGGCCTCTGGAATGCACGTCAGAGGCTGAATGCAGGTCAGAGGCTCTGGTCTCATTGCCTAGAAAACGCAGCTCATCTTGGTCTGGCCCATCCTGCTACACATGCATTTTTGAATGATTATTCAACTTAGAAGAATACAGGCCAGCATCTCACATCCACTTTAGTAGGAGTCCTTGTATTCTCACAGTAATTCTAAGGCTCTTTTCTCTGGTATTCCAAGTTACAGTGTAATTGCAGAAAGATGAGATAATGTGGGTGGATGTGAAAGCCTCTGTGGGTTGATGTGAAAGCCTCTGTGGGTTAGAAGCTCCATTTCACAAATAGGAACTAATTTATCTTGTAAGAGACTCTCTAGGTATAACTTCCATTGTTCTGGCAAGTGACAAACTTAGTTTGTATTTAGGAAAATTCAAGTTATGGCTTCCCACCAAATAATAAATCCTTCACATACTTCCCAGGCCAAAACCAATTTGAAGATATTTGCAAACATAACTTACAAATCACAAGCCAAATTTCCTAATAACAGGAATTAATATTCCACCTTTATTACATATCTAAGAATTGGAAATCTAGTTACACTAGGTTTAAATTCCTCTGTAAAGAAGAAAACACTTGCTAAACTGTTACAATTTATTTATTATATAGTAAGCAATAAATCACTTGTAACTATATATACACATTTTTGAAAAAGATAAAAAGAATAAATATTTTTACACTTATATAGTATATTATATTTCTTACAGACCACTATCCCAACTATGTCTATATATTATTTTCCCATTACACCAAATAAGTGATTAGAATGTTAATTAACCCACATAGATTTCATGGTTTTAAAAATTATGTAAATAAAAATTCACCAGATTGATCTTATCCATTTTATTTGATATATTGATTTACTTGCAAATGTTCAAAGAATTTGGAATCTTTGGAATAATCTAGTTATTTATTAAGTCATATATATGAAAATATAATTGGAGTAGTCATGTAGTAGTAATTTTTATTTTGGTTTTATAATAAATTTTATTTTTATATTTTAAACTTAAATTTAAGAAACTCATCTGTGTAAAACATTCTAGTCAAAAGAAAATGGGAAATAACATAAGGTGGAAGATAAAAGTAAAATTATTCCATATTTACTTTACAAAGAGAGATATGATTAACATCTCGTATATTTTCTGGCATTTTTATTCTATTCCTATAGAGGCAGATACTTTTGAATACATTGTAAAATATTTGCATTTAAAAAATAACATTGTGGTCAAAGAATATCCCAAATGTTTTACAGCTATTAACATTATTGCTAATAGCTGTATAGTATATCTGTATAAAGTTGAGCCATATCTCTTAATGATTCTTCAATCCCTGGGCATTCAAGTTGTTTCTATATATTTTTTAAAAAATGATAGCATCAATACCTCTTACACTTGAGCTTCTATTACTCTCACTATACTATCCAATATTTTTGTTAGCAAATTTTCAAAGCCTCCTATTCTATGAAGAAGTTAATCACTGCCATCCCATGTGCATTCAATCTGAAAAGTATTCATGAGCACTTACAATGCATGAGACACTTCTGATCCAGCACTTAAGAAAATGAACTGAATGGTCAGAAAATCAGTTTCAGACACAACACACACAGATTGCAAAGACTTTTACATTAGAACTAGAATGAGATTTTGTACACAAAGAGAAACTTGAGTTAATGGAATCCAAAGAACGAAAGGCCTTGGGGAAAGTTATTGCTCAGATCTGATGTCATTAAGAGATTAGATGCGTTTAAAGCTGCCATGAGAAAAATCTAAATGATACACATTCATGGTAGTAATGGGAAAGGAAATTTTAAAGAGACTTCCACAGGTTCACTCAGCATAATGTCATTGATTAAATAATGACTAGAACAAAATTACACATTAAATTGTGATAACATCCACTAGAATATCTTAACTTTCTCTGAAGAAAGATATTTGCTAACATTCTAATAGAACCTTCTGCATAGTGTCATTGAAGAGAGCTAAATTGATTCAGGAAATAGAGTGATTGAGTTGTAATTTTTTGATGGTACTGCTTCTCTACAAGGCAAAAATCACACTTAGGTTTTTCAAAAGCCCGTAAAAATAGTTCTTGACAGAAACAACTCTCTGGGATTCAAAGGAAGTGTTAAGCCTGTGGAAACAGTAATAGTGAAAAATATATTAACTTACTAAGAAATATGAAACTATAAACAAAAAATTGGAACAAGAGAGTAATGTATTTACTTGTGGTAGGGAAAACAGTTAACAAGGTACTTCCTGTTATTAATTGAAATACATATTTTATTTTTCACACTATTTTGAAAGATGGCATTGGAAACATAGAATATAAAACTTAGAATAACTTAGAATTAAAATTTAGAATATAAAAACTGAAAGGAATTTTACACGTCATGTGAGGAGACAGAGGTCTAAAAACGTAAGGAGAATTATCCAAGAGTAAGTGAATAGGTAAGATAAGATATTTTCAACTATAAATAAGAGAAATCTCAAATTTGACTCTAAGAAAAATTGGCTGGGCATGGTGGTGGCTCACGCCTGTAATCCTAGCACTTTGGGAGGGCGTGGTGGGCAGATCACAAGTCAAGAGATTGATTTCAGCCTGGCCAATATGGTGAAACCCTGTCTCTACTAAAAATACAAAAATTAGCTGGGCGTGGTTGCACGTGCCTGTAATCCTAGCTACTCGGGAGGCTGAGACAAGAGAGTTGTTTAAACCCATGAGGGGGAGGTTGTAGTGAACCAAGACCATGCCACTGCACTCCAGCCTGGTAACATTATAAGACTCCTCAAAAAAAAAAAATGCGTAAGTAATCTAATGAAGGCTGTTGTTGTATTTCAGTGATGCTATTGAAGACACTCCTGTGTAAATCTCAAAATCAAGTTGTTTTCAACTCTTCTTAATCTTCAAGATTTTCCAGGCTAGTCCTTTGCATTTCAATATGAATTTTAGAATCAAGTTATCAACTTTCATGAAAAGCTCTGCTGGGATTTTGATTGATTCTGTAGGTAAATTTAAAGATAATAAACATATAAAAATACTAAACTTTTCCAATCTATGATTACAATATATCTTTTCATTTATCTAGGTCTTTAATTTTGCTAAGTAATATTAGTAGTTGCCAGAGTATATTTCTTGGAAACCTTTCAATAAATTTATTCCTAAGAGTTTGAAAAAATAAAAATAAAAAAGACTAAGAACCTTCTGATTTTTCTACTCTGCTTTAATTGATTAAATGGGGCTCACCACATTATGAAGGGTAATCTACTTCACTAAAAGTCTACTGATTTAAATATTGATCTTATCTAAAAAACAGATTCATAATAAAATGCAGACTGGTGTTTGACCAATATATAGATATCATGGCCTAGTCAAGTTGACACATGAAATTAAGCATCACAAGTTCACCTATTTCTAAGTTAACTTGGCACCCATACACATCTCCTTAACCCAAACTTAATCTCCAAATAAACACAATAACAAGATTACACTCTGTCAAACATGATACAACTATCCAGCATGCAACCCAAAACATACCTATCCTTTCCCCAGAAGATAATTCAAAGTCATTGGGTAATATTCACTTTTCTCCTTAAAATCTCATAACTTTAATACTATTATGTAAAATCAACAACACTTAAATACTATGTTGTAATTCAATACATATTATGTCATCTCATAAAAGGATAAAAAAGAAAAACAAATATGCGTGTGTGTGTGCAGTCTCCCCTTCTCTGCAGTTTTAGTTACTCACAGTCAACTGTGTTCTAAAAATAGATGAGCATAGTACAATCAGATATTTTGGAAAAAAAGAAAAAGATCATATTCCCATAACTTATATTACAGTATATTGTTATGATTGTTCTATTTTATTATTAGTTATCATTGTTAATGCCTTTTTTTATTGTACTTTAGGTTCTGGGGTACATGTACAGATCATGTAGGATTGTTGCATAGGTACATACATGACAAGGTGGTTTGCTGCCTCCATCCCCTCATCACCTACATCTGGCATTTCTCCCCATGTTATCCCTCCCCAACCTCCCCACCCCCCACTGTCCCTCTCCTACCTCACCCCCAACAGGCCCTAGTGTGTGATGCTCCTCTCCCTCATTGTTATTTTCTTACTGTGTCTAGTTTATAAATTAAACTATATCATAGGGGTGTGTGTGTGTGTGTGTGTGTATACACACACATGTATATATGAAAAGTCACTAAACATAGGATTTGATATTATGTGTGGTTTTAGGCATCCACTGGGGCTTTTGGAATGTGTCCCATGCAGATAAGGGGCAACTAGTATACACACACACACATACACACACACACACACACAAATATTTATGTAAAACGAGGAAAATATTCTCATGTCAATTCCTCATTTCTGTAACTGGCCACATGGTTATTGCCAGTATTTACAAATGCGTTCTTTTATTACCCATTGCCTTTACCCTCAGCAAGCACCTCAACTGATAGTCATTCCTTGACTAGCAGAATGCTTCAAGCCTTCATTTTGAGGGTTGTGTCCATTATTAGTCTTGCCTGAATTGTTGTATTTTTTCACTGATGTCAGTCACAGGACATGGTAATACTAAGATGTGCCCTATGGGGTCCTGTATTCCAGATATAATCTTCTTTACCTCCCTTGTGGAGTAACAGTCCAATTTCACCTTAGTAATTAAAGTCAATCATCCCACCCAGCACAGTAACTCCCTTCTTTGCCTGTTGATTCAGAGACATAAGCAGCCCAAAGTGGATAGCTCTAGCTTAATCCACTGTGTCTTATCTTCCAGTTCAGTGGAATAATTAATATGTCTCCTGATGAAAGGATTCCTTCCTTTGGAACTAAGACCTTTAGGCCAGCAGAACATAAGGTTGCATAAGTAGGAAGCAAAAAATTTGCTAGCAAGTAGGTCAATAGTGGTAATAGGGAGTGTGCCTGTCCCATGTTAACCTCCTGATTCCTGAAACCATGAATCCTGGCCATAAGGAAAACAACATCATATATTGGATGCTAATTCAGAACATATACAGCCTTCTGGAGCATTTTACCAAAACCCTGCCTGGTATTGCCACCTGGCTGGAGTTGTAACTCAATTTTCTTTTTTGGGGTGGAGGAGGGTAATCAAATAGTATTTATTTTAAAATTTAAATTCAAAATACATATATATGCTTTGCTCCAACAACTTTTATTTTCAAGTAATTTATCCCTCAGAGATACTTGCACATGTACACATATACATGTAAAAATACTTCACCACTATATACCTGTTTGCAATAATGAGAAACAAACAACCTAGACATCCACCAGTAGGAGAGGGTTATATATATTATGGTATTCCAAACTATCAGCCACTATGGCACATTAAACTAAGTGTTTAGTGTAAAGTGCCTGTTTCAACATATAAAGAGAGCAAAATATCTTTTTTCACCCATTCCTTGCTCTTTTTAAGAGTTTCCTATGTAACTGAACTTTGAAAAGGCCCTTCTACCATTCTATCAAAGCAGTTTCTTCAGGGTAATAGAAAACATGGTAAGAGAAGTGAATTTCGTCAGCCTGGATCCACTGCAATACTTCATTTGCTGTGAAATTAGTACCTTGATTAGAGAAATGTTGTGTGTGGAATACCATAAATGCAGATAAGGCAGTCTACAGATGATAGTTTTGTGAGAATCATTGAGTGCAGGAAGGGTAAATCAATACTTAAAGAGTAAGTTTCTCTTCTAGGAAGAAGGTAACACTGCCCCTTTCGTGATGAAAGCCATCCAATGTACTCAATCTCCCACCAGGCAGCTGGCTGATCACTCCAGAGAATAGTCCTGTATCAGGGATCAGTGGCAGTCTCTGTTGCTGCTAGCAGATTGAGCACTCAGTGATGGCCATAGCCAGGTCAAACATGATTAATGTAATTCTTCTCTGCTGAGATGACCTTTCGATGAGCATTTATGTGGGACACAAATGTCTTTCTGTTTTTCTCCCATTCAGAGAAGTCTATCCACATACCTAGTCTTTCTTGTTACCAAGTTTTAAATCCTGTTTCTTGCAAGTTTCTAACCATCCAGCCAACCTATTGGCCACAGCTCATGAATTGGTGTGTAATTCTATACCTGGCTGTTTCTCCTTCTAAAATCAATGAATGACAAAATTTACACTTGATGTTCTTCCCATTGAGAGGAATTCCTATCATCACTGCTCTTCATGGTAGTCCCAAAAAGGCTGGGTGCAGTGGTTCATGCCTGTAATCCCAGCACTTTGGGAGGCCATGGTGGGTGAATCACCTGAAGCCAGGAGTTTGAGACTAGCCTGGCCGACATGATGAAACCCCATCTCTTCTAAAAATACAATAAATAGCCGGGCATGATGGCATGTGCCTCTAGAAGGCTGAGGCAGGAGAATCTTTTGAACAGGAGGTGGAGGTTGCAGTGAGCCAAGATCATGCCACTGCACTCCAGCCTGGGCAACAGAGTAAGAATCCATCTCAAAAAAAAAAAAAAAAAAAAAAAAAGAACTGTAGTGTTGCAGTTGTCTATTTCAAGTGGTGTGTGCATGTCACATAGGACCATCTGTAAACCAGGCTGACTTTTCTTTTCCTCCATCAAATGTCACTTGCCCAATGTTGTGGTTAAGAGAACTCTTTTCCCCACTCTTAAAACTTGCGGCTAAAGAGCATCTGTGTTATCATACAACTAGGAGCGGTGAAAAAAAAAAGAAAAGACCTGCAATTCATTATTATTTTACTCTGAATGTTCTCTCTGTCTGGAGAGTTTTCCCTGAGATATCTGTTCAGCTTATTTCACATTTCTTACAAGTCTATGCTCAAATGTCACCTTCTCAATGTGGACTTCTATGGTGAACACACTCTAAAGTACTCCCAATGGGTCATGCCTTTATATAATTCCCCTCCCTTGCATGTGGATGGAACCTGTGACTTATTTCTAACTGACAAAATACGAAAAATAGGTGAGATAGCACTCCATTGACTAGGTTGCTTTATATGCTTAGCAGAATGGAAAGAGAGACTCTTCCTTGATAATTTTGAATAAGCTGTGTTGGGAGAAGGTCTTAATGTGTGTGTGATGGAGGATATGTTGTTTGCTGAGGGGCAATGGCAAGAAACACCAAGCCATCCCCAGGCAGAAAACTGCTAGAATAGTAAGCAATATATACCAGTCATGCACTAGTTAAGCCAGTTCCCAAAACACAGGATACATGACCTTGTCCCTATTGCTGGCTCACAAAGAGCGCTTTCTAGCTTATTTCTATTTTAGTAGTGAACAGGCACTATCTGCCTGTTTAGTGTATCTTTATTTTATAAAGAAACACTGAGCATCTGCTTATTAAAAATAATCATTTGTTCACAAAAAATAAATATGTAGGTCAGAGTCCGCTCTGGGCTTTCAGCTGGGAAATGCTGTCAGTCCCCTGACGTCCCACTCTAATCCCACTTTACAATCTATCTTTGTTACTGTTTCTTAATTTCTGCAATACAGCCTGGGTTGGGGTCTCTACAACTGAGCTGGTCTCAGCAACTGTCATGTTTTAAGTGGGTTTTGTGAAAGATCCCTGGGACAAGAAACTGCTGGCAGCTTCTAATTGCTGAAACCCAGTAAGAAGCCCAGACTCTCAGTCCTACTACCACAAGGAAATGAATTTCACCAATAGCCTTAGAAAGCTTGGAAGTGGACATTTTCCACAGACAATCCTCCAGATGAGAATACACCATAGCCAACATCTTGATTGAAGAAAGGACAGGTATGCTGACTATGGAATAAATGTGGGTTGGTTAAGCTGCTAAATTTTTGGTAATTTGTTACATAGAAATAGAAAATTCATACACCTTCCCTAATCACTCTATTTGAAATTGCTAGACCTTCCCTGACTACATGTCCTTTGGGTCTTTCTGCTTTGTTTCATCCATAGCACTTTTCACTGTCCAATATTCTATACAATTAACTTGTTTATATGTTTTAATATCTGTTCCTCTCAACTATAATAAAGATTTTATTTTAAAAAGCAGAATTTGTTTCTGCTTTGTCACAGACATATCAACTATGCTTAGAATAGCACCTGACAAATAAAGGGCACTCAATGAAAGAGACATGTATATATGCATTATAGCAAAATCAGCCAGATCTGAAGAGTTAGGCAGCTTAAGTAACATATAGCAGAATAAATATAGGAGATAGATCACAGGGTATGATCCAGGAAATCTTGATTCCTGTCCTAGATCTACCATTTTCATTTAACTCTGGATGAGTCTTTCAAATTTACTTAGCTTCAGTTTTAATATTTCTAAATATGGATAATAATGCAAGCCTTGTCTAGTTACATATTTATTATCATTATCAAATAAGGTAATATATATAATATTGCTAAATCAATTTTAAGAAGTAGTATTCTGAATGAACAATACAGATGGCTAATATGCATGTAAAAAATCTCAGCCTTCATAGTAAACGAATAAATTATAAGCAAAACATTAATGCTAAAACACTTATTGACTATAAATTAAAATATTGAGTGATGCTACCTAATATTGGACATGTTTTATATCCTTATATATGTTGAGAGTAGTATGAAAATGGTGTAATGAATTGCTGTTTGGAAAACATCAAAAGCCTCAGGAAAAGCACACATATCTCTTTTACTCCAGCAGTCCTGTTTGTAGGAATCTATCTTTGGTATGTGACCAGACAGGTATACAAAGTATAGGTATAAGGATGTTTATGAAAATTTGCTTGGCAATTGTAAAACAATGTAG
Organism: Cacajao melanocephalus; assembly: GCA_963573385.1. Lineage (NCBI taxonomy): Eukaryota > Metazoa > Chordata > Mammalia > Primates > Pitheciidae > Cacajao > Cacajao melanocephalus. The sequence goes on along the minus strand of CAUYLG010041516.1, from coordinate 33,574 downwards.
TTAACCTAAATGTTAAAGCACAAACTGAGGAGTAACTAACATACAGTTACTTTTTATATTTTCTCTTATTGTTGGTTAATCTACATTCTCTCTGTCTCTCTCTCCTCCTTATATTGATTAAACCTTTACTAATCTCTCAACTTTATCCACTAATCTGGGGCTAGAATCATCATAAAGTTCCCAGAATCATGGATTTCCTGAGAATATATCTGATAGTTAATGTTAGTTTGACCTACATTGCCCTTATGACACTTTGGTTCTATACAGAACTAAGAGAAGTAAATACATTAAAAAGTAGAATAGACCCTCTGAGACAGTAGCATAACCAAAAAATATTGAGTTCTCTACACTTTTTCATTTGCAACTTGCATATTTCCAAAGCATATATTGAATTATATGCCAGTGTATATTATAATTTGTTTTGGATAAAATTGCTAGATAACTTTATATCACAAATTACTTTTAATAGTCTTTTAATTTTCTAATTCTTGCTAACTGCCATTTCTGTCTTGACATTTATCACTAAGAATTCCTTACAAATGATTCTCAGTAAATTATTGAGGAAGCTTTAGAAATATCTTGCATGTTCTTCACATGTACCCCAAAACCTAAAATGCAATTAAAAAAAAAGAAATATCATCAATATTTTCATAAGTTTCACTGATAATGTCTTATATATTTATTTGTGTGAAAATTAAATGCTGTTATTTCCACTTGGTATTCTAAAAAATATTACAATCATACATTACTTAAGAACCTGGATTACATTCTGATAAATATGTCATTACACAATTTCATCATTGTGCAAAAATAATAGAGTGTACTTATACTAACTTAGGTGGTACAGCTTACTACACACCTATGCTATATGCTACAGACTATTGCTCCTAGGCTACAAACCTGTACGGCATGTTACTATAGCAGATACTGTGGGCAATTGTCACACAATGTTACTTGTGTATCTAAACATATTTTAACAAAGAAAAGATAATGCATTTCCTTATGATGCTATGACATCTACAATATCCGTAGGCAACGGGATATTTTCATCTCCATTATAATTTTCTGGGACCACATTTCTTTTTTTGTTTGTTTTCCTTTTCTTTATTTTTTTTTTTTTTTTTGAGATGGAGTCTCACTCTGTCACCCAGGTTGGAGTGCAGTGGCATGATCTTGGCTCACTACAACCTCTGTTTCCCAGGTTCAAGTAATTCTCCTGCCTCAGCCTCCCAAGCAGCTGGGACTACAGGCAGGTACAATCATGTGCAGCTGATTTTTGTATTTTTAGTAGAAACGGGGTTTCATCATGTTGGTGAGTCTGGTAGGACCACATTTTTATAAGCAGTCCATCATTGACCAAATGTCCTTATTTGGAGCATACCTCTACTTGGTTTCTATTATGCACCTTTCAAAATTATTTTCTAGATGTAAATATGAGGTAGAACTTTATTCTTTTTGCAGAAAAATATAAGACATAATATTAAAACTTGTAAATTCTAGTTTTAAAACTCTATAAAGTATTTGGCCAGGTCTCAAAGCAGTTGAATATTTGATGAGTTTGTTTACCCAGGTTTTAGGAAGTCTGTCACAAAGAGAAGTATTTGTGCATAGAAGATCAAGATTAGTATGATCTCCTGGATGTAACTTAGTGCTTCTGAACAGCCTCTACAATATTGACACATTTACGTTTTGTTTATTTTTAATAGTCATTTTTATTTTTTTGTGGATACTTAGTAGGCATATATATTTATGGCTTACATAAGATATTTTGACACAGGCATGCAATGCATAATAATTACATCAGAGTAAATAGAGTATCCCTTATCTCAAGAGTTTATCCTTTGTGTTTCAAACAATTCAATTACTTTTAGTTATTTTCAAGTGTACAATTAAGCCATCTTTCTTCTATAGTCACTCTTTCATGTGAAAAAATACAGGACTTACTTATTCTAACCGTACGTTTGTACCCATTAAATATCCCCCACTTACCTCACCCCCAACTACCTTTTCCATCCTCTATTAACCATCTTTCTACTCTCTGTCTCCATGAGTTTGTTAGCTCCCAAAGATAATTTCATTTAAGATAATTATCTCCAGTTCCATTCATGTATTGAAAAGAACAGGATCTCTTTCTTTTCAGTGGCTGAATAATACTCCATGTGTATATGTACAGCATTTTCTTTTTCCATTTATCTGTTGATGGACATTTAGGCTGCTTCCAAATATGTACTATTGTGAAAGAGCTGCAATAAACATGAGAGAGCAGGTATCTCTATAATATACTGATTTCCTTTATTTTGAGTATAGTGGGACTGCTGGATTGTATGGTAGCTCTATTTTTAGGTTTTTAAGGAACCTCCAAACTGTTCTCCATAGTCATTGTACAAATCTGCATTCCTACCAACAATGTACAAGGGTTCCTTTTTCTCCGCATCTTCACTCACATTTTTTATTGCTTGTCCTTTGGATAAAAGCCATTTTAACTAGAGTGAGATGATGTCTCACTGTAGTTTTGATTTGCATTTCTCCAATGGTCAGTGATTTTGACCACCTTTTCATTTGCCTGTTATTCTTACATCTTTTTTTCAGAAATGTCTATTTAGATATTTTTCCCATTTTTAAATCTGATTATTTGATTTTTTTCTTATGCAGTTGTTTTAACTCCTTATGTATCTTGGTTATTAATTCCTTGTCAGATGGGTAGTTTGAAAATATTTTCTTGAACTCTGTGAGTTGTCTCTTCAGTTTGTTAATTTTTTTTTCTGTGCAGAAGCTTTTTAATTGGTTGTGATCCCATTTGTCCATGTTTCCTTTGATTGTCTGGGTCTATGAGATATTGCTCAAGAAGTCTTCGCCTACTCCAATGTCCTGAAGAGTTTCCCAGTGTTTTCTTTTTGTAGTTTTATAGTTTGAGGTATTAGATTTAAGTCTTTCAATCCATTTGGTGAGATTTTTGTACATGGCAAAAAATAGTAGTCTAATTTCTTTCTTCTGTATATGGATATCTAGTTTGCTCACTGTCATTTATTGAAGAGACTGTCCTTTCTTCAATGTATGTTCTTTGAAGCTTTGATGAAAATGAATTTACTGTAGATGTATGAATTTATTTCTAGGTTCCCTATTCTATTCCACTGGTCTGTCTTTTTCATGCCAGTACCATGCCATTTTGGTTACTTTAGCTCTATATTATAATTTTAGCCAGTTAATGTGATTCCTCCAGTTTTGTTCCTTTGGCTTATGATAGCTTTGGTTATTCTGGGTCTTTTGTGGTTCCATATACATTTTAGGATTTTTTTTTTTATTTATGTGAAGAATATCATTGGTATTTTAATATGAATTGCATTAAATCTGTAGATTACTTTGGAAGGTATGGACATTTTAACAATATTGATTCTTCCAATCCATGAATGTGGAATGTATTTCCACTTTTTGGTGTCCTCTACAATTTCTTACATCAATGTTTTAGAGTTTTTTATTGTATAAATATTTTACTTTTTAAAAAAATATTTATTTTACTTTAAGTTCTCAGATACATGGGCAGATCATGCAGGTTTGTTACATAGTTCTATATCTAAAGTTTATAACAAAATATTCTTGATCTACTGTTCTGTAATTCTACATTGGTTGTATTAAAATCAATTAATAATTTAATGCATATATAAAATTATATCCACTTTTAATAGTGATATCAAGGAAAAGATTTCAAAGTTTTGCTTTCTGTGAAGTAATTGTACAACTGAGACATTTATGACATGATCTCTTTTTCATCTAAACTGTACTCTGAAAAGTGGCCTTCTACACAAATATATCAGTGCAAATAAGCAATCTCGAAATATCTTTATATAATTCAAAAATTATTCTAAAATAATGACATAGATATAGATGAGATACATACACATATAACATACAAAGACACTTTCTATAAATCATATCAATTAAAATATTAGATATCATTTGAAGCTTAAACTATCATATGAAGCTCAAACTATATCACTCAAGCTACTTTATGCTATGTAGGAGAAATTAAGATTTACAATCCAAAATTATTTAACATTATTCATAGTTACTAACTTTTTAAAATAGATGGAAAATATTCTAATTTGGAGGATCTAAATGAATCACACAATAATTTTAAAATATTTATGAAACAGACATTTTATATACCAGGTATTGCTCTAAGCTTCTGGTACATATAAGGGCACATTTATAAGATATTTATCAAAACTTTATCCAATTTGTTTGTTAAAATGTTGCAAGTGTTATTAGTTCATTCTCATGCTGCAAATAAAGACATACCAGAAACTGAGAAATTTATAAAGGAAAAAGGTTTGACTCACAGTTTCACATGACTGGAGAGTCCTCACAATCACGGTAGAAGGTGAAGGAAGAGCAAAGTCATAGCTTACATGATGGCAGGCAAGAAAGCAGGTGCAGGGGATCTTCCCATTACAAAACCATCAAATCTCATGAGACTTACTTATTATCACTAGAACAGCACAGGAAATACCTCCTACTGGCTGCTTTCATGAGCTGGTGTGGAGTTTCTTTGGCTTTTCCAGACACACAGTGCAAACTCTCAGTGGATCTACCATTCTGGTGTCTGGAGGAGGACAGTGACCCCTTCTCACAGCTCTGCTAAGCAGTGCCCCACTGTGGACTCTGTTTCAGGGCTCCTACCCCATATTTCCCTTCTGCACTGCCCTAGCTGAGGTTCTCCATGAGGGATCTGCCCCTGCAGCAAACCCCTGCCTATCCCATATTTCCCTTCTGCACTGCCCTAGCCGAGGTTCTCCATGAAGGATCTGCCCCTGCAGCAAACCCCTAACATCCAGGCATTTCCATACATCCTCTGAAATATAGGCAGAGGTTCCAAAACTTTAATTCTTGATTTCCGTGCACTCACAGGCTCAACAGAATGTGTAAGCCACCAAGGCTTCAGGCTTGCACCCTCCAAAGCAATGGCCTGATCTGTACATTGGCCCCTTTTATCCATGGCTAGAATGCAGAGCACTAAGTCCTGAGATGGCACGAAGCACTAAGGTTCTGGGTCCAGCCCACAAAACCATTTTTTCCTCCTAATCCTGTGGTCCTGTGATGGGAGGGGCTGCTGTGAAGACCTCTGACATGCCCTAGAGACATTTTCCCCATTGTCTTGGTGATTAACATTTGGCCCCTTGTGACTTATGCAGTTTTCCACAGCCAGCTTGAATTTCTCCTCAGAAAATGGGGTTTTCTTTTCTATCACATCATCAGGCTGCAAATTTTCCAAACTTTTATGTTCTGCTTCCTTTTTAAACGTAAGTTCTAAATCCAAGCCATAACTTTGTGAATACACAAAATGGAAAACTTTTAACAGCCCCCAAATCACCACTTGAATGCTTTGCTGCTTAGAAATTTCTTTAGAAAAGTTTCACAAATCTCTAGGGCAGGGGCATCAGTCTTTTTGCTAAAGCATAACAAAAGTAATCTTTATTCCAGTTCCCCAAAAGTTCCTCATCTCCATCTGAGACCACCTCAACCTGGATTTTATTGTCCATATCACTATCAGCATTTTGGTTAAAACCATCAAGAAGTCTCTAGGAAGTTACAAACTTTCCCATGTCTTCCTGTCTTCTCAGTGCTCCACACTGTTCCAAACTCTGCCTGTTACCCAATTCCAAAGGCACTTCCAAATTTTCAGGTATCTTTACAGTAGCACCCCACTACCCAGCTCTAATTTACCATATTAGTTACTTCTCATGCTGCTAATAAAGATGCATCGAAATTGGGTAATGTATAAAGGAAAAAGGTCTAATTGACTCACAAATGCAAAGGGTGGAAAGGCCTTACAATCATGGTGGAAAGCGAAGGAGGAGAAAAGTTATGTCTTACATGGAGGTAGGCAAAAGAACATGTGCAGGGACACTCCTCTTTATAAAACCCTCAGATCTCATGAGACTTATTCACGCTCGCATTAACAGTATGGGAAAGACCTGTCTCCATGATTCAGTTACCTCCCAGTGGGTCCTTTCAACCACTCATAGGAATTATGGAAGCTACAATTTACAATTCAAGATGAGATTTGTGTGGGGACACAGCCCCACTATATCACTAGTATAAATCTTATTATCTTAGAGTCCTACTCAAGATTCAGACATATTACAATTGTATAACAACATGAACCATTATGAAAGTACATAGTGAAAATATTTGGGGCACAAGACAACTTTGATGTCTCTAAAATTATACCACACACATGGCTATTTATCAACTATGTTCAAGTTGACATGCTGTTTTTCTGGCCATCAATCCAGAAAATGAACTTCTTTAACACAGATGAAAAATAATGCCCGATGTAGTAAGAATTTCTAGAAAAACAGTTCTAATTTTCTTCTAATACCTTGAATTATTTTGGAAATGTGCCTGCTATTTGAGAGAAAGGATTGTTTTAAATCACATCAGTAGAGATCATTTGCCTTATGGATTCACATAAATCATTTACTCTTAGAACACAAAAAGGGCTGTTCTGCCTATGGAGTAGCCATTTTTTATTCCTTTACTTTTCTAATAAACTTTTCGCCTACACACAAACACACACACACACACACACACACCACACACACACACAACTAGATAACTTTCTAATGTATGGTACATCCAAATGTAAGAAAACTTGTATATATATATATATAACTGAGATACATAAGCAAGTTGAACTTATTTGGAAATTTGGGGTTTATAAGACATAAATGCTTCATATGAATTAGACAGGCAGAGAAATAGCAGGACACAATCAATAAGAAGAGATTAAAGTGTTCAATTCCAATTTGCCTAAGGCATAGATATAAATTTTACTATAATGTAGTAATATGGGTTGGCTATTTCACAAGCCAAAATGCAAGAAAATACTTTTGTTAGAAATGGATTGTCATGAATGTTGTGTTTACCTTTGACAAGGTCAAAGATGATGCATTGGAAAATTTCAAGAACAATAACAATGAAACTTTAAAACTGCTGTAGACCAAAATACAATTATCGTTTCCATTTTTTTTTAAACAGAGGCTCAAGGAACTGAAACAAAGGGAATTTGCTCGAAATGTAGCATCTAAATCCAGGAAAGATGAAAGAAAACAGGAAAAGGCACTCCAACGCCTGCACAAGCTGGCTGAGCTAAGAAAGGAAACTGTATGGTTAGTATGCAATGAAATTTTAAGTTTTCTTAAAACATGACCATAAAAGGTGTATAGGGGGAGTAAGAAATAAAGGGCACAAATCTATTTATTTCTGTACCCAGAATAAGGCACACATGTTTTCACGGCCTTCTGTAGGCTGTAAACAATAATTTGAGTTAGAATTTTATTCTGTTTAATGCCCATTTCAATAAAAAATCAAAATTACTGTAATTTTGGCTTTAAAAAACTAAACTTTATGTTGTTATTTTAGCTATCTTAGTTTGAAAGCTATCTCATCTTGGTGATATTCAAAAATTTGTTTGAGGCAGATAGCAAGGCAGTATCTTATGACCCTTTTTACAAAAATAGTTTTTAGAGATTCCTTTTACAATAAAAATTTGGAGAACTTCTATTTAAAATTATGTTTAAGATTCTTTTTCTAAAATAGCTTAAGAATTTTGCTTGAGAAGCAGATCAACATTACGTAAACTGTATCTGGGCTATTAGAGTGTCACAACTCTTAAACTTTGACCTCCATCTAACAGTGATCAGCTATTAGATGTAAAAAGAGTTATAATTCAGACTTTACAATTCAAACCAAGGCAACATTATTAAAAGAAGGCTTTTGTTAAAAAAAAGAAGTCTTTGTTTCTCCAATAAATAAGGCCTCTCTTATTATTGTCTATATCAAGATTATTTCATTCTAAATCTACTATTTGCTAAATAATATTAGGGGATACACTGATATATTGAAACATTGTTAGGGATGCCAAATATGTACAAACCAAAATAAAATGTATATGTATTTGGAATCCTACATGGAACTGTTAAAAATAGACAATACTGTTGTTCAGTTATACAAACCAGATATGTTTACTTTGTGTGGTAATGAATAAAAAATGATACAAATTTTAGCTATAAATAATCATGTTACCTATGCAATTTAATGCTCTATAAGTAGCATTTGCAAATATAAATTATTATATTAAGTGAAATAGAGCTAATGATATAAACAGAAAAGCAATATCTAAATTATTTTTATCAGTATAAAGCACATATTTTACATTATATATGCACACAGCCACACATACATGATTTTTCCATTAATTATGTGCTTTAAAAGATGGGAACAGAAAGTCTTTCTGTTACTTAGTAGATAAAACAATGGAGCAATATATTGTGTTAGTGGTTAAAGTAAATGTCCAACTAAAATTTTCTTGTCCACTTATAATATCTAAAATGCTGAATTTTTAGAATAGCATGGAAATTTCTTCACACATGGTTCTGTTAAGGTAAGGATAAGATATAGGGGTTTCTTATATTTGTATGTTTGTCAGTATAGTTTTTTTCATCAGAACTCACTATTTACAGTGTAATATAATTCCAAATAAATTATTTTTAAGTGAATTGTCTTTTATCCTGTATTTACTGTACATTATGATATAATGTATAATGAGGATAATTTTAAATATTGAGACTAGCAATTTCAAAAGATTCAAGCTCTCATCAAGCTAGTACTATCTCTTAATTACCTTTGCATTGCAGCATATCAATTGGGCTACAGTAGACTCTTGGTGAATGCTGGGTAGATTGAATTGTTGAACTGAATTCTCAGCTTTTCTGAAGTCATGATTAAGGGTTTTGTTTAGAACTTTCATCATATTTACCATATAGCATCAGTGATGTTAAGTATTTGTGAATTAAAAATAATTTTACCTTAGAGAATACAACACTCAAAAATATCACTGAAGAGGCCATGAAGGTAGGAAATTTTGGTCAAAAAGCACTGGTTTAGAACATAAAAATATCCTCGACATTGCTCTTAAGAGCTATAAAGGCAACTTCAGGGCAGTATCTCCAAGTTATCCCAAATAGTTACCAATAAGTAAATGATACTGTGGCACCAGGAAAAGTACTTAAACAATATGAAGGCAATTCTGTTACAAATATTTTTAAAAACTGAAAAAAATATTTTAATGATTTTATGAAGATGTAAATGTTTTTCTATTTTTTTCTCAAAAGTGTGCTATTTAACACACACTTTTGTTTCTTTTTCTAGTGCTCCTGGAAGTGGCCCCATGTTCAAATCAACAACTGTTACTGTGAGAGAAAACTGTAATGAAATTTCCCATAGAGTTGTGGATTCAGTTAATAACCGGCAAGATTTCAAATATACTTTGATTCATAGTGAAGAGAATACTAAAGATGCTACCAGTGTTGCTGCAGATCTAGAAAGTGCAAATAATGATACAGGAAAAAATAAGCAGGTTGGGGATCAAACCCAGGGGATTCACAGACACAAAATCGGCTTTTCTTTTGCATTTCCAAAAAAAGCATCTGTGAAGCTAGAGTCCTCAGCTGCAGCCTTCTCTGAATACAATGATGATGCCTCAGCGGGAAAAGGATTTAGCAGAAAAAGTAGATTCGTCCCCAGTGCTTGTCATCTTCAACTATCTTCACCAACAGATGTGCTTTTGAGTTCTGAGGAGAAAACTAACACTTTTCATCCACCAGAGGCAATGTGTACAGACAAAGAAACTGTTCAAACTCGAGAGATAAAAGAAGTCTCTAGAGAAAAAGATACATTATTATTACCTTCACTCTGTAAGCTTCAAGTTCAGTTATCTTCTGATGCAGATAATTGTCAAAATTCAGTCCCATTAGCAGATCAAAAACTACTGGAAGATGTTATTAATGAAGACATACCTGTGAGTGGTAACAGTTCTGAGTTGTTAGAAAATAAATCCACAGTTCTTGACATGTCTAATGATTGCATATCTGTGCAAGCTCCCACAGAAGAAAATGTTAAGAATAACAAGGCATCCACAACTGAGGTTGAAAATAAAAATGGTCCCGAGATACTGACCCCTTCAAATACTGAAGAGGTTAATATAACCTCACATAAGAAAACAGATTTCTATAAAAGACAATGTGAGCCATTTGTACCTGTCCTTAACAAAAACGGATCTACAGTTCTTCAGTGGCCATCAGAAATGCTGGTTTATACAACTACTAAACCATCAATTTCCTATAGCTGTAATCCTCTATGTTTTGACTTCAAGTCTAGTAAAGTAAACAATAAACTAAATAAAAATAGGCCACCCTTAAAAGATCTTTATTCTCAGCAGAAGCAAGAAGACATTTGCATGGGAGCAGTTTCAGATTGCAAGGATGTATCTATAGAAGGACTAACTGATTATGAAACTGGAAGTAGCAAAGATAAATACACCCAAGTTACTCCTCTTCTGGCTGATGATATGCTCTCCAGTAGTTGTAATTCTGGAAAAAATGAGGATATGGGTCAGAGGTATAAAAATATTTCCTGTAAGATCAGAGAAACAGAAAAGTATAATTTTACTAAAAGTCAAATAAAACAGCACACTCTAGATGAAAAATACAACAAAATAAGGTTGAAAGAGACTCATGAATACTGTTTCCATAAAAGTAGAAGAAAGAAAAAAAGAAAAAAGTTATGCCAGCATCATCATATAGAGAAAACCAAAGAATCAGAAACTTACTGCAAAATGGAAGCAGATAATATTTACACTGATAATGCTGGGAAATATCTACTGGAACCAATTTCAGAAAAGCAGTATTTAGCTGCAGAGCAATTATTAGACTCACATCAGTTACTTGATAAAAGGCTCAAATCAGAATCCATGTCCTTAAGTGAAAATGAAGAAATGTGTAAAACGTGGAATACTGAATACAATGCTTATGATACTATCAGTTCTAAAAACCACTGTAAAAAGAGCACAATACTTTTAAATGGACAATCAAATCCAACAATGATACATTCTGGGAAACATAATTTAACATACTCTAGAACTTACTGTTGTTGGAAAGCCAAAATATCAAGCTGTAGTCAGAATCACAGATGCTTAGTTCTTCACAATGATATGAAATGTGTGAGTCAGAATCAGGCTGTTAAAAGAGGTTACAGTTCTGTCATGAATGAATCAGAAAGACTCTATCGAAAACGCAGACAACATTCACATTCTTATTCTTCAGATGAAAGTTTGAATCGACAGAATCATTTATCAGAAGAATTTTTGAGGCCACCAAGTACTTCAGTTGCTCCTTGTAAGCCTAAAAAGAAACGAAGGAGAAAAAGAGGCAGATTCCATCCTGGAATTGAAACTTCAGAACTCAAAGAAAATACAGATAATCCCCTGAAAGACAATTCTTCCCTAAATCCTCTGGACAGGTTAATAAGCGAAGACAAAAAAGAGGAAATGAAACCACGAGAAGTTGCAAAAGTTGAAAGGAACTCAGAACAAACAGACCAATTAAGAAACAAACTGCCTTTGCACCCTAGCAATCTCCTTGTTACTGAAACCAACGGGGAAACTGAGCATTTAGAAATGGAGACCACTTCTGGTGAATTGTCAGATGTTTCCAATGATCCCACCACATCTCTCTATGTAGTTAGTGCCCCAACAAAAGAAGTAATCGACAGTACTTTGCTTGAACACAAAGAAAGAAGTGAAAATATAAGTCTTAATGAAAAGCAAATTCCTTTCAAGGTGCCTAACATTGAAAGGAGCTTTAGACAGTCACAGCCTAAATCCTATCTTTGCCATTATGAATTGGCTGAGGCCCTTCCACAAGGAAAGATGAATGAGACGCCAACTGAGTGGCTGCGTTATAATTCAGGAATCCGTAACACACAACCACCATTACCATTCAAGGAAGCACATGTCAGTGGTCATACCTTTGTAACAACTGAGCAAATCCTGGCTCCATTAGCTTTACCAGAGCAAGCATTATTGATTCCACTAGAAAACCATGACAAATTTAAAAATGTACCATGTGAGGTCTACCAGCACATTCTACAGCCAAACATGCTGGCCAACAAGGTCAAATTTACCTTTCCTCCAGCTGCACTCCCACCCCCAAGCACACCTCTGCAACCTTTGCCTTTGCAGCAGTCCTTATGTTCTACCTCTGTAACCACTGTACATCACACTGTTTTGCAGCAGCACGCTGCAGCTGCTGCAGCTGCGGCTGCAGCAGCAGCTGCAGGAACCTTTAAAGTGCTTCAGCCACACCAACAGTTTCTTTCCCAAATCCCAGCTCTCACTAGAACCTCATTACCTCAGCTCTCAGTAGGACCAGTAGGACCCAGGCTTTGTCCTGGGAACCAGCCGACTTTTGTTGCTCCTCCTCAGATGCCAATCATTCCAGCTTCCGTTCTTCATCCTAGCCATCTGGCTTTCCCACCTTTACCGCATTCACTCTTTCCTTCACTGCTTTCCCCACACCCTACTGTCATCCCTTTGCAGCCTCTCTTCTAGTCATCACCATAATGGAAAAAGAAACTACTCTTGTGAAAACTATTGCTATATGCGTAAGTGTTCATCAGTGTGGGTACTTGGCTGTTTAACTGGTGGAAATAAACTGGCTGATATATGGCCTCATTGGTTTGAAATCATTTACTGTAAGTGTAATGATGCAAATAAATCCCTAAGTTTCTGACATATAATACTATTAAAGCACTGAATAGTTTGAAAATCAATACAATATATGCTGTATATTAAAATTATGTGTGAAGAGTATGTATAATGTACATAAAATATATTTATAGTACTATAATTTATGTTGTAAAGTATGCTCTCTGGGTTTTTCTTAATCTTTGTGTATTTGCAACTATTTAATGTTTAGACAAAGCTGATGGCACTATGTTTTGTACTATGTTCCTTGAAACTGTAAATTCAGTGAAAAATATCTCTTGCAATAAATTTTTGTTAACTCTTTAAGTAAATCAAACTTTTGTTTTTAGTTGGTTTTCACTGTTTTAGGAATGTATAGTAACAGTAGATGTGGAGTTTATATTACTTTTCTCATACACAGGAATCTCTGAATCTCCAAGGCCCACCAAAACATCCTTGGAGCTCTACCTATGCTTCAACTATAATACTATCTTTTAGAATAGTATAACAGAGGGTCCATTTGTTTTTCTGTTTTTTCGAATGTTACTTATACTCAAAGTTTACTGTATTTCCTAAACAGTTGGCCTTCTCTGTAGATAATAAGCCACAGAAATTCATGTTAAAGTAATTTTAGTATTTGGGTGGGTAATAGCTCAAAAATATATAAAGTATGTAGTATTCCTCAGGAACTCTAGAACAGGACTAATAGACAAGCAATGGTAAATAAGAAATATAAGTGCTTATAACGTTTAAATTCTCAAATTTATTGTGTTCATTTTTAATTATTGTGGGAAATATATGGAAATGTTGGCATGAATTAAGGAATAGGTTTAACTTTAATACATCACTGTCTGTTATATAATATATTGGGATGAATGGCATAAATACAATCTGTATAAGGATGTTAACTCTTAATTGAGAATCTGGAAGTGGGATGGAGAGTAAATAAATAGCCCTTCTATATAAAAATCTTTCTAGTAGTTACGCTTGTATTATATTTTCAAAAAAAAAAATCACCCAGAAACAGTTAAAAAGTCTACATGACTCTTCCAGATTCTGCTTTATTTATTTTACTTTATTTTATTTATTTATTTTTTTTTAATTTATTTGAGACAGAGTTTCTCTCTTGTTGCCTGGGCTGGAGTGCAATGGTGCTATCTCAGCTCACTGCAACCTCCACCTCCCAGGTTCCAGTGATTTTTCTGCCTTAACCTCCCTAGTAACTGGGATTACAGGCATGCACCACCACACTCGGCTTATTTTGTATTTTTAGTAGAGATGTGTTTTTTCCATGGTGGTCAGGCTGGTCTTGAACTGCCTACCTCAGGTGATCAGCCTGCCTTGGCCTCCCAAAGTGCTGAGATTACAGGCTCTGCTTTATTTTTAACAACCTCTGCATTATTGCTCCCTCAGGTGTTTTTATGTGTACTTAAAACTATAATGAGTTAACAGAGAACTAAGAAATAGCACACTTTCCCCAAGAACATTTCTTATACCTTCTCCAGTCCATACCATTGCAAGACAAAGTATGCATGCCTGATAAAGTGGGTTGTCCTCACCATGTGCAAATGATAGCACATTATAGGAGCCTAGGAATAAATCCATGGTATCAGAGCCCAATTGAGTCGCTCTAAATGGAGAGCAAGTTTTAAATGATGCTGTACTGAGGAAATATTTCACATGGCTAGCATAGAAACTGGATTACCCTAAATAATTTGGTACCTAAATGTATGTTCCCATATAAAATAATCAATATTTATTATATCTATGTAAAAGAAATAAGAGAGAAAAGTCTAGGTCATTTACTTCCATGATATTTGCCATAATAATCACTTGTTTTATTTGAATGTTCACCTGAAAAATGCTTGTGAAAGACTGAGTATACCATTTAATAATTGACTAATAAGTAGATAAAAATAGTAAGGATTCAATTCCATCTCAAATGCTGCAAGATAATATGTTTCAAAAATGGGAACTAAAATTGGAATGGATGATTTTTCCCCAGGCAAAATATTTGAAACTATCTTTGAAGATAAAATAGTTGGAGATATCTACTGGGGAATGCTGACCCAGTTTGTTTTTAATTTGTCAAAGCATAATTGTTGTTTTTGATGCTAAAAAATCAAACCAAGTGTTTGACTTTAAAACATGCATATTTTCGTCTTCTTTTTATCTTTTATCATCTTGGTTGTTCACCTCTTACCTCTTGTTTTAATCCTACAATTCTTTTGTTTCCCGATCTTTTTCCTTTTTACGTTATTGCAGACATCATTTGTGTATACGTGTCTCCTTTTCTTTCTCCATGATATCATTCACGTTTTTGAAATTCTGTTTCTCTCTTGTTTGTTAAATGATATGATTAGGTATGCTTAACTTTTTAGTTGTAGGAGAATATACCTGATTGCTAAATATACAACAGGAATTTCTAGAAACTTTGAGGAGAAGAGTTCTCAATTAAGATTACTTAAAACTCAGCTTGACAAATAAAATAATTGATTCTCATGGATACCAGGTCTGGACAAGAAACTTGAATCTAGTTAATCACTGTCAAAATCAGTCTGATTATAAATAATTCATCCAGTTTTCTGATAATTTGCTAAGATATTGTTTACAGGGTCTGGGCATATGTTAGGTGTCAAGGACTCAAAATGAATGGATAGTGAGACACACATATTCATCTATTCTGACAACACTAACCCCAGAATCAAGGGAATCAGGCCAATGGGTGGAAGATCAACAGTGAGCAGAGCAACCAGACAGGTAAGTCAGAGAGGTGTCATTAGGCAGTGAGGCTGTTAGAAGACAACCAGGCAAGCCCATATTAATGGCAGCAAGAGTCAAGCCATCAGGCCAGTCATACTCTGAAAGCAGTTTTGGATGCTGGCTGACAGTGTGCCTGTAAGTTGTGTCCTGAAGAAAAAAATCCATTTCTTTGCTAACATAAATTGTTGTACATCCTATATACCTTGGAAATTTAAATGATTCTGATGCTATCTCTTTTTTAAATATTTTATTGCATTTTAAGTTTTGGGGTACATGTGAAGAACATGCAAGATTGTTGTATAGGTTCATACATGGCAGTGTGGTTTGCTGCCTTCCTCCCCATCACCTATATCTGGCATTTCTCCCGTTGTTATCCCTCCCCAACTCCCCACCCCCCACTGTCCCTCCCCTAGTTCCCCCCCACAGACCCCAGTGTGTGATGCTCCCCTCCCTGTAACCGTGTGTTCTCTTTGTTCAACACCTGCCTATTAGTGAGAACATGCAGTGTTTGATTTTCTGTTCTTGTGTCAGTTTGCTGAGAATGATGGTTTCCAGGTTCATCCATGACCCTGCAAAAGACACGAACTCATCGTTTTTTACCCACCATCTCTGGTCTGCTAGTTACAGGCATTGTCATACCATTTGTTATTGTAAGGATGAATGATTTGGAAAATAGAATGAAACCTAAATGTGGAAAGTAACTGTAGTCAATTAACAAAGGTTTCACGTTGGGTAATAGGAAGGAAATTCATCCTCAACTTCAACTATGATGCATGTGTCAATTACACATTTTCTCCAATTTCTTTTTATAAGTTGAAGACCTATATCAAACTCTCCACAGGACATCTTAACTGGGTATCTTCCAAGTATTTTGAACTCAAAACTCAAACTCATCATCTTACTTTATACATACTACCAGAAACTGTTCTTTTTTCTGTGTTTCTAAACTTTGTGGATGTCATCATAATAAAATCTGTTATTCAAGTTATAAACCATAAGGTTATGCCAACATCAAAGCAATCAAGGAACCACTTTGGCTCTATTTCTTTAATTTTTTTTCAAGTATTTTCCACTTTTCCTGCTTGTAGTTTTCCATATGCTGGCTTGCTGTTTTAAATCAATGTCTGCATTTTCCTAATCTCCCTTTTCTACACTTCATCCTCTAACATGCTCCCACCGGGGCTACATTTTTAACATATAGTCTTTTTGTGACATTTCCGTACTTTAAAACCTATTCAGAGTTCTCAATTATTCTCAAGATAGACACCAAAACCCATAGCAGGTCTTGTAAAATCTGTGCTGAAGTAGGTTCCAGTCTCTCAGGATCATTTCTTCCAGCACTCCTCTGACCCAATCATTCTAATCTACTGATCTAAATCTCCTTTGAGCTTGTGTGAGAATGTTTTGCTCTCCCTTAATGCCTTACTCCCTACATAGTTCTTCACGTGGATAACCACAAAGAGCCAAAATTCAATGTGTCAATTTCTTTTAGGAATTCTCTCCCAGGTTCTCTCTTTCCCTGATGAGATGGCTTCTTGTTTTCTCTCTTCCCATAACATGCCGAGCACACATTTTGTTATAAAGTATTCTCTGTGTTGAATACATTGCCTTGTTTGTCAAAATCACTAGACTGAGAGCTCTTTGAGTCTCTGTAGAATGTAATACATAGTAAACATTTAATAATTTTTTTAAGTAAATAATAAAATGAATTGAAAAAAAATAGAATTAAAATCAATTAAGAGTGTACTAGGGTTCCAGAATTGTTACCTGTTTTTACTTCAAACAAATCCTAAATCCTCCTAAATAAAAAGATAATTTTTCAAAACAAAATAAAGCTTCAAAACAGTTAAATATGTAGAACTTAGTTTTCTAATGAAACTATAGATCACTTGAAATAGAACTCCACTACTAAAAATTAAAGCACAACTTTAGTCCTTTCTCCTGGCCCAAAAGAAAGGCACAAACTTTACTGGATTAATCTTAATCTTAATATATCAACTTACCTACCTACCTAAGTATAATCTATCTGTTTATTATTTATCTAATCTATCCTGCATCTATCATCTTTCTATCATTTATTAATACTTGCTACCAAACATATTATTATGTGTCAGGCACTAAACTAATTTTAAGGGCCAGAGATATGAATAGAACACACTTGCTATTCAGATATTGGAGTCTAGTAAGGAAAGCAGACATGCAAAATGTTGTATTTGGCCATCCAAAGTTTGAGATTTCACTATTAATCAATAGAATAATCAATTTCAATTAATCAATCAATTGAAATAGATTGAATTTACATTCAACATTGCATTTCACCACCGTCCTGTGTTCTTCATTTCTCATCTTTTTATCTACTTTTTTCTCTCTACTTATTTGCCTAGCTAAGTCACTGTCACTTCTGTGTACTTGGGAGAGAATGTTGCCTCTGGGAAGTTTTCCAATAAGCTGTTTACCTTCTCTCACAAATAAAATTGGTCAAAGGATTGAGACATACTTTTATCATGAGTTGATGCCCAAAGTCCTGCTTTAAAGACAACAGTAAAAGGCTTTGCAACTAGTTCCAAAATGCCGATTTTGGTTGAAATATAGGCCACCATCTACCAGCCTTGTGGATTGCATCCTTATCACCCCATCCAAGATGGCAGGCATTGGTTCAGAGGAAGAGATCACTTTTTGTTTTTTACACAAAGACATTATTGCTCTCCAAGCCAAATGCCTGCAGCAAGATACTTTTACTTATGGATACAAGCATTTTGTAGACTAGCACCCGCCCTGAGTTTTCAACCTTTGAAAATGTGAGCTCTGGATCTACTTGAGCCTGGAAGTTGCTGGTAGAAAACTGAAAGTGTAATCAGCTTTCTTCTTATTTAATATCCTAAACTGTTACTTTTAAATAATCACTTTTTGTTTTCTTTTTTAATCTCATAAACTGTTGTTTTTATCAGCTTAACAATAACCCACAACACCTGGACTGACATGTTATTTTGTAATAACCTCATTATTTTTACTGTTTGTATCTTTTTGTGCTAATCATTATTTCGAATATGTGTGTTTACACATTTAATATTAATATTTTTATTTAAAAAAATTCTGGTTTTATGACATGTGTGGTGGCTCATGCTTATAATCCCAGCAGTTTGGGAAGCTGGAGTGAGTGGATCACTTGAGGTCAGGAGTTCGAGACCAGCCTGGCCAACATAATAAAACCTCCCTCTCTGCTAAAAAATATAAAAATTAGCCAGGCATGGTGTCAGGTGCCTGTAATCCCAGCTACTCAGGAGGCTGAGGTAGAAGAATCGCCTGAACCTGGGAGGCAGAGGTTGCAGTGAACCAAAAAAGCACCAAGGCACTCCAGCCTGGGCAACAGAGTGAGACTCTGTTTAAAAAAAAAAAAAGAATTCTGGCTTTAACTGCTGATTTTCTATACCTTTATTATCTTATTTTCTTCACAGTATTTAGAATATTTTATTATGTACTTTAGATTTTTAAAAAATAGATCTTATTACATTTCAACTGAACGAAGCATACTTTGTTTAGTGTTACCTTCCCTAACTAGTTTGTATTGATTAAGACTATTTTAATTATTTCATTTAGTATTAATTTCATTTCTTTTTTCAATATGTTTATTTATGGCATAGGCATAAAACATACATTCTTTGCAAAGGGCCCGTGTATTAGGTAAAGGTGTTTTTATGACAGACCTCACCTTAAACCTTTAGGTTTTTCCAAATAGGTTCTATTATCTCTAATTCCATAGCCAACAACTCTACTCAGACCTGAATTTTTATTGGACCTTACAAGAACTAAAATTCAATTAATTAGAAGCAAAACTTGAGTAATCGTGTAAAGTAATCATTTTCCTTTTCCTCCAGTAGCTTAGTGCAATTACTTAGCCTCTAACTGGACAACCCTCTCATAGGCTAAGCTCCCTGATTACTCTACTTAGTTCACATTTCCCTTGAGAATAAGACTAGACCCTGTGTTCCTTCCTATCTTCTGTTAGCACTCTATTGTGTTCTGCAGAATTTAACTGCTGTCTGGGGTTTGTTCCTGTTGTTTTTTCTGATAAATACAATATCTTGCTAGTGCTTAAACTTGCAACCTAGACACTGTGCCTTGATTCTTCTAGTTGAACTTGTTGAAATCAACTTCTGTATCTGACTAAATTATGTTTGTTCTAAATGCTTATTGACTTACATTGCATATTATCCTCCTGTTGAAGAATTCCCCTTGTATTTCTTGACTGAGAAAATTATAACATTTTAAATCAAGGAGACTCGAGTTTTTAAAAATTCAACATTTAAGGTGCCTTAATGTTGAAACCCATGTTTTCTATGCATCTCTGAAGACAACTATGTTTCAAATTAATGCTTTGAGTTTCGATTAATCTGCTTACCACATTCAACTTGCTTTTTAATCTAATGATTTTGCTAGTGACTATTGCTTCAACTTATGTCAGTTGGCAGAGAATCAATCTT
The DNA here is from genome assembly GCA_963573385.1 of Cacajao melanocephalus. Lineage (NCBI taxonomy): Eukaryota > Metazoa > Chordata > Mammalia > Primates > Pitheciidae > Cacajao > Cacajao melanocephalus. The sequence continues at coordinate 13,747 of CAUYLG010041516.1, read as the reverse complement.
CACATTAAAATGATAAGCCTCAAACAGATTATAGTTTTTATTAAATGTCTTTCCATTCACAGAATGGTTATACTGAAACAAAACAATGATAGAAATATTAATATGTTCTGAGATGTGAAATATTTTATTTTCTATCCTGCAAAGCAACTTTTAAGACCATGACCTTTGTAAGCCCATACAATTTCTTAGGTAGTATGAAACATAATGTAATATTTTAAATACAGTTTACACATTATCAATTATAATTGCATTTGATAGTATCTAAGGATTAATTATGTGCTTGCCTATCCTCTGTACTAATATATAACACTGTCTTGACACTATCTGTTAAAATTGCTAAACAAATATAATATAACATTATTATTCCATATAGATAATCTTTGCCTAAACATGTTAGCATAGAAAAGACTCTACAGCAATACATTTGTGTATAATTAAATGTAGATACTGTTAGAGGTAGCTATTAAAGCTCATTGTGGTTATACTGTTAAATTGTTACAGGTTTCATTTATATTAAGAACTGGTTTATCCATTTTTATTAGAATGAGACTTTACTAACAATGAAGTTTAAAAATTGGCTATAGAGTTTTGGATGGAATACAAAAACAAAACTCTCTATATAAAAAATAAGTCATTGTAGCATTTCAGCAAACAAATCTAAAATTAAATTACATCTGAGATCTGAATTTAGTGAGAGAAAATGGATTTTAAAAATTATCTCAAAATTTGCTACATTGAAGCTGCTTTGCAATAACTGAGTGCTTTCTCTCTTCCTTCCCAGGAACCAGTGCTCATTGTACTATATGGTAGTAACTGCCTGCAACTTCTGAACATTCCCCCCTTCACAAGGCTACTCTCCCTTTACAGTCAAAGTCAAGAGACTGAGTAAAGCAGGCCACACTGTTTCTATGTCATACAGTCCCATAATGCCTTTGGAAAGAAACAAGTACGTGGCTTTCTTAATTAATGGCTTAGGATATTTTGAGGCAGATGAATGAATTACAAAGTGGGAGTATAAATATTAAATCAGTCACTGAGTATGACTTTCCCTAGTTAAACAAAACCAAAAAAAACCCTCATTTACAAGGAGGTAATATTTTAGTTCCTAACGTGGCTCATTTGCCCTCAGGTATGCTGCATCCTTTCAAAATGTCTTCAAATTTTCATCCTATTTTGAGAGATACAAACTTTTACTCCTGCTTCAGCAAATAAATGTTCTGAAGTCCAAATCATTCAGTTAGGACTAGCACACAGGGAGGAACCCGGCAGTCTACCCTCTACTGGTCATTATCACTCCTGTTTTCACAAAAGTGAATTTTCACAGATCTAGAGGCATTAGATTCCATGTCTGCCGGAAGTCCAGGATGAGTTTCATCTAACAATCTTCTACTTTATGGAACACAAATATATGCAACACACACATGCACACCTCCCAAGGGTTGCCTGATGGTTTTGCATGGAATTACTGGACATTTTCTCCTTAATGAAATGCTACTCTCTGTCTTTCCACGGTCACAGTCAAGAAATGGAGTGGACTATATCTCAGGTACATTATAGTATAAGATGGGAAAAAATTCTCAACTACTGGAAAACTGTAAGACACATTCCTTTTCTATGTCATCAATAAATCTCATGTTTCCCTAGGTCTTCAGGTATAAAGGAGGCAAACATAGTTATACCAGAAAAATGACATGATAACTATTCTAGTAAATTATTGAATAAGTGATTCTTTAGCCAAGGTCACTTGTCCTCAGGTTTGATCAGTGCTCAGGAGAAGGAGATAAACTATGCCTAATAATATAACCATGTATAACCATGCTGGCTATAACCATGCTATTGTAATATTTGAGGCACCTATTCAATTAAATGCCTTTATAGGCAAACTTGTCTCTTATGATCATTTATGTCTAATATGTTCCAGGCACTCTCCTAGACTCTGGAGAGTAAACAGTGAATAGAAATAAAATTTATCAACAAGGAGCTTAGAGTCTAAAGGGGAACTTTGAAAAACAAATAGGCAATTTTCATAAAATGGGCTGAGTAATATAATAAATTTAATAAACATAGTATGTTGAGACAGCATCTGACATATCAAGATTACAAGGAGAAATTTTGATAAATGGAGCAAGAGAAAAGGAAGGCAAAAGTCAGAGAGCTCATTAAGGAATTTATGTGTAAAATGATAGTCACTAACAGTTTTTAAATAGCAAGGTAAATAACCCTCCTTGAGAGTATCAGATTAGAAATATCAGTAGGATTATATAAGAGTAGATTAGTACATGTGTGTGTTCGTCGGTGGTTGTTGAGGAACCATAAAAGCAAAGGAAGTTGCAAGTTGCAGCTAGCAAGTAGAAATAGTAATATTTGGATAATCAGAAAGTTAGATAATCTAGAACTCTTGTAGGAGTTGATGTCATAGGAGAAGTTTTGAGGAGGGCAAAAGAGGATTTACAAATGAAATTTAGGGTTCTGGCCTGCACAATTAGGTTGATGTGGTTATTCATAAATAATAAAAGGACAGAAGATCTGAGTGGAAGACAGTGAACAAAAGTTGGGGAATGGAAGATAACACGTTCAAATACAGTAATTTTGTAAGATGTGACCATTGGGGGAAACCGGACCAAAGGTACCTGGGATATTGTTGCATTATTTCTTACAACTTCATGTGAATCTACTATATTTGCAAAATAAAAAGACAATTAAAAGAGAAATTTGAGGTACCTAGACTATATTTAATAGGTCAGTCTTATAAATAGTTCAATCTGTAATAGAAACTCTCTTAACTAAAACAATAAAAACATGTTTGTATCTATCACTTGCTGAAAGTGGTAAAGTACACATTAAGGTACATATGCACACAGGCACAGTATAAGCATCATATACTAACCCACATTTTCTTGTTGCACTTTAAATTTACTAATATTGTGCTATAGGTCCAAGGCATTTGCTTTGAATTTATTCAACATTATTGGTCATATTTTCTTACATAATCCTTTGAAGTTATTGGTCATCTTTTTCTACATAATCCTTACTCAAAATAAATCATCTATGGACTTCTAAGTTTTCTTATTTAAAATGTACTGAGGACTTAAATACATTTCTGAACAAATTAAAATTTTGTTTTTAAATTATTTATTTTTCTCCTATCTTATATAGCTATACTCACACCACAGATAAAATAATTTATTTAGCAACTACCTTAAGTTACAATTTCTAAAGCATGCTAAGGAATAAACCCTACTTGTTTATATTCACATTTCATCATTTCACTTAATACTGAATTAAATTAAGTAATAATAGTAACAAATGCAACATGAACAAAGTGATCTGAGAACAAACATATCTGAATCTTTGTAAGCAAATTATCAACATTAGTGATGGTAAGTTTAATGGTGTCCTAAAGCGTATCTTAACATATTATTCCTTGGAAATCAGTTTTATAGGGAATTTAGGATTCAACTCCTCTAAAGAGATATAAATGCAGATGATTTTAAAATAATCTATTATAGGAAGTCCATGTTTGGGTCCCCTTCCAGGAACACTTCCTTTGTGGAAGATGTCTTTCTCTCTCCTGGATTTTCCCTCTGGAGTCCCCTTCCACACTCTCTTGTGGAAGCCTGTCTTCTCCTCTTAAACTCTGTATTCCCTAACACTCTTGTGGAAGCTGCATTCCTCTCCTGGATTCCATCTTTCTGGATTCTCTCACTCAGTGTGAGAATTAGCTGTTTCTTTCTCTCTCCTTCTCCTGTTTGTCTCTCTTTAAATAAATCACTTTCTACAAAAAAAGAAAAATCTGTCATACAGATATAAAGTCAAAAGGCATATATACTAAAGAAATGTATTTTGGAATTAATCACTCTATTCATTTTAATTAAAATCTTACAAGATTTGAGATTACCCTCTGAAAAAAGGTATAGACTACAGAGAGAAGTGGATCCTGGAAATAACAACCAGCATTTAAGCTTAGGAAGAGAAGGAAACAACTACAGAGGACACAGAAAGTATCAATGGAGCTTGAATATGAACTGGAAAATTATAGCACCCTGAAAGTGGTGGCAAGAGACAGTGTTAAGTAAGAGTATGTTAAGAGTTGCCAATAGCTCTAAGTGTTTAAGTAAATGAGAATTATGCATTCTTCATTTCATGACCTAAGCCATTGCTGTTGAGTCTGATATAGCAGTTCTAAAAGAATGGTAGGCCTAGAAACCATACTGCATAGACTTTAAAAGAGAACTGTGGGCAAGAAAATATATGCAAAGCTTTTTGAATACCTACTAAGGGGCAGAAAGAAACAGAACTATCGTTATAAAATTATAGAAATAGGTTTAAATTTTATATGAAGGCTTGACTAGTTATAAGATCATGTTTATCAATTAATTTATGTACGACTTAGATTCCTTATATACTAATATAGAGTTTTAATGTATTTTAGAATATCCTTTGAATTTGAATTCTGTAAAGCAGTTCCATGTTGTTCATTGAGGTTCTTTATGCATTTTTTTGGAAATTTCCTAGTAAAACAAATATAACTTATTATTTTTCTTTAGTATCAAATTATTCATGTTTCCTTTTGGGATACAGTTGAATGCGAGGAAACCTAATTATATAAGGAAACATAGATAAGACTAATACTGTACTATTTGAAAAACGACTATAGGTATTCATATGTTCAAAAAGTATTAATTGAATAATAGTGGAAATGGGCATAAGGAAATCTGAGACATTTTTAAAGGCCTAATATTTTACCATTATATGGGATATCAGTTTTATATAATTCACATGTACGAAAATATTAATGTGTTGAATATATTTTACTTAATATCATACTGTGAGAATCAAATGGTCCATATTCCCTATTATTTAACATGCTTTCAATAGAGATAACTTATTCCATTAAAATCAGTCACAATTTTATCAATGATTTATAAAGTCAAGACTTTTTTCATTTTCAACTTTATATTATATACTCTATTTCATTTAATAATATATTTTTCCCTTTACTATATTATTAATGAATCAAAATATTAAGACAAATTTTATGGCAAGATTAATTTTATGTATTATTTCTTAGAAAACAGAAAAGCTTATTTTGTTCTCCTATGTCCTTATTGCTGTTTTGATTTTTTTCTATTAGTGAACTATAACTTAAGACATTTTTATAATTTGTAATCATTTGTAACGGTTTTTGGCCATTAAAAAGAATATTAATTTTAAATTAGTAGGATTGGATGTGCCATGCACCCACAGCAGTTGAACTTGTTAATTCTTTGTGGAATGGTTGCATCCGTACTATACTGGAAGTTTTCTATTCTTTTATTATTCACAAAAGTACTATAAGCAAATAAAGGCAAACTCCTGTTCAGAGTAGGAAGGAAGCTAGAAGACATTTTTTTTAAGAATTAATGAAGTTATTTTAGTTAGTTGTTGCTGAAACAAAGATATTTTATTAAGAATTTGGCTTCTGAGTGGGCGCGGTAGCACACACATGTAATCCCAGGACTTTGGGAGGCTAAGACAGGTGGATCACCTGAGGTCAGGAGTTCGAGACCAGCCTGACCAACATGGTGAAAACCCATCTCTTGTAAAAAAAAAAAAAATAGCCAGATGTGGTGGCACATGCCTATAATTCCAGCTACTTGGGAGGCTGTGGCAAGAAAATTACTTGAACCCAGGAGGCTGAGGTTGCAGTGAGCCGAGAATGCATCATTGCACTCCAGCCTGGGCAACGAGAGTGAAACTCTGTCAAAAAAAAAAAAAATGCTTCTGTGTCAGTCAGTCAGCCCAGTGAGTCAAAATTTAGCAAAATATCCACATAGATAAATTAATTTTCAGTGTCCATGGGTGGATCAAGGCTCTAAGTATTGTTTCCGAAAATGTATATTTTCCCTTGCACCTTGGAAAGACTGTTTTTGAACACTTCAGAATGGCTCATCTCAGTGGCCTCTACTTACCCGAGGTACACCTATTGCAAAAAATGCAGGAAATCTAAGAAACTGATAACAGATTTTCAAATATAAGTTAGATAATCTAGCATTTCAAGATCTGTTCATGTACCTCCAACTAAAATATCTAAATATTCCTGAAAATATTATTCAGAGCTGCTCTTCTAGTACAAAAATACAGTATAGAAGCCTGGGCGTTGAACTAGATTTCCTAAACTCTACAGGAGGGAAAAAGACATACATTTCTCTTACAACTTACATTAAATATTTAGGAGCACAGTTTTTGGAAAGAGGCAGCTCTATAACTGAGCTTCACCACTGCAATGGACTGCAAGTTTGGGTCCCTCTAGAATCATATGCTGAAACCTCAAGCACCAGTGTGATAGTATTTGGAGATGGGACCTTTGGGAGGTAATCACTGTTAGATTAGATCATGAAAGTGGAGCTCTCATAATGGGATTAGTGTTCTTATAAGAAGCAGAAGAGTGAGAGATCTCTCTCCTTTTCTATGCCATATGAGGACAGAGTGAGAAAGCAACCATCTGCAAGCCAGAAAAAGAGCCCTCACCAGAACTTGGTGATGCTGGCCCCCGATTTTCACTTCCATCCTTCATACTGTGAGAAAATACATTTCTGCCTTTAAGCCACTCAGTCTATGGCATTTTGTTATGGCAGCCTGAGCAGACTAAAACACTTACTAGCTCAGTACTTAGACAAGTTAGTTAAGCCTCTCTGAACCTCAGCTCCCTATAAGTAAAATGGAAAGATAATAATACCTGTTTCATAGAGTTGTTGTAAGAATGAAATAAAATTCTTACACACTACAGGTATATGGTAGCACTAATAAAAAGGTGTAGCTATCCTTTTCATTTATCTTTCCTATGGGTCTTAGGATGGTTAATCAGAAGAGAATCTGAGACATGAATTGTGTGTAAATGATTTATTTAAAAAAAAAAAAGAGCTTCCAGAAGGAAACTAAGAAGAAAATAGGGTAAACCAGGAAAGGAAATGGAAGAAGTCAAGAAGAATATTATTTCCAGAAAATTCTGAGGGTAAATTCAGCCTAATTCCTCAGAAAACATAGACATGTAAGCTCCATCTGAGTGTTGTCTTGATTAGAAGCATAGTGACCTTTCAATTCGAGCATCAATCTATGATTGGCTAAGAGCAGCCATCAGGAATCAAACTCCATACTTCTTTCAACTCCGCACATGTAGGCAAAGCGGCACCAGTATCTCACGGGAGGTTCTATGACCAGACTTACCAGTTCATGTCCTTAGAAATAAAATTCCAGGCCCTCAGAAAGAAAATAAAATAAAATAGAAGCTGAGTGGAAGGCATACACAAAGAGTAAAATTCCAGTGTCTGCTATAACTACTTTATTTTCTACTGTTCTTTTATAGTTTTCCTTTCCTACATCATTAGAATCATCTAGCACTCTTTTGTTCTCAAATAGTGTCTATTCAATGTTCTCTCCATCTTCGAAAGTTTCCAATAATTACTCTACAAAGAGATCCCAAGAAATCATCTTTGTAAATTAGAAGGTATTGAGAGGCAATTCTCCATGTGGCTTTTACATTCCTGCATCCCTTATAAGTGAGGCACTGAATTCTTTTTGTTTTAAATTGTTTTTTCAAGAATGTAAGAATACTGAACACCCTTAGGGGAGAGTGATAGTTTCTTCTTCTGAAGCAAAAGGTAGGCATGATTATTGTTCATTAAAAAAATAAAAGAAAAAAAATCAGGTGCCCTTAAATCAGCATTCCTCTGTTCTAATGCAACTGATGGTGTGCAGGTGTCACCTAGGTCTGTTTGACATTAGTCTGTCAGAGTCGATGATCAGAGAACCTGCACAATAGTTCTAATACTGCTACAAATAATAAGTATTTCCCCTCATTGCTAATTTGTCTCATATTTCTATCACACACAGAAAACTGTGCATGCTAACTTAACTTTCAGGAAGGGTAAAATCTCAGACCCTTCACAGCTTTTGCTTTAAAATGATTTCATGTAAAATTGTTTATATCACTTATTGTCAGTTCACATTATTTTTATTTCTTTTAGTTACTTTCTCTAATAGTCTTCAGTATCTTTTCCAGAATAAAGCACAAGGAAAACGTTAATCTTAAATATTTGAACAAAAGGTGTTTATATGTCTTGGAATACATAGTTTAATCACAATAGAAAAAAATGCAAAAATAATTATATCTGTTTAACACATCTTTTTATTTAATTGCATGCATATGTTTATAGATACAGACATAATAATTTCAAGAGTGTGACGAAATGATGAGATCACAGCAAAAGCATTCACCTATATGGATAAATAAGACTGGGTGTCTAAACTACAAAGAAGAATACACAAATGTACCCGAATAGGTTGTGATCCTCTTTCCTAACCTGTTGAAAGTATTCGCAAGCCTTCCCTTGTAAAATGCCAACAAAAACAATTAGAACACAGAGAGATGGACAGACACACAGAGAAAATAGTTTATGAGAAATAGTGAAAAAGAGAACTAAAGCCTTGTAAATTAGAATTCTCTCAATTGATAACAAAGTTTAGATCTTATAAAAGTTTCTTTATAGGCCACTTACCACAAACTAACATGTTTTTTGTTATTCATTTAGTACAACAGTTGCTTACTCTTTTGTAGATAGAGAAAAACCTAACCTGGGCGTGAATCAGGAGCATAATTTTTATTCTCTCAATATTATACTAACTAGGAATATGATCTTTAACAAACCAATCTCCCTGTAATTTAGAGATTTCTCTCATTATTAGCAGGAAGCTGAATTAAATGATTCCTAATTGAATATATAAAATATTTTGCAAAAATTACATTATTTTTTCTAAATTAGATCTCCACCCACCACTATGTATTCTGGTTCTGGAACAATTAGTAAGAAATTATAATAATTTCTAAAATACTGGGCATCAAATGAACATATCTCAAATACACAAACCCTCAACCCAAATTGTACTAAATGGAAAATGTTAGAAGCATTCCCCTTATAAACTGGAACAGGACAAGGATGCCCACTTTCACTAGTCATATTCAACATAGTACTGGAAGTCCTAACCAGAGCAATCAGCCAGAGAAACAAATAAAAGGCTTTGAAATAGAAAAAAATTCAAATTATCTCTCCTCATGGATGAGATTATTCTATACCTAGAAAACCCTAAAGGTTCCACCAAAAGTCTCCTGGAGCTAATAAACAATTTCAGTAAAGATTCAGGATACAAAACCAATGTACAAAAACCAGTAGTATTTCTATACACCATAACATTCAAGCTGAGAGCCAAATCAAGAATGCAATGCCATTTACAACACACACACACACACACACAGACCTAGGAATGCAAATAACCAGGGAGGTGAAAGGTCTCTATGAAGAAAACTACAAAACATTGCTGAAAGAAATCACAGATGACACAAACTAATAGAGAAACATCTCATGCTCATAGATTGGATCAATATCATTAACATGGCCATACTACCCAAAGTAATCAATGTACAGATTCCATGCTATTCCAGTCTAACTACCAAAGTCATTTTTCACAGAATGATAAAAAACAATTGTAAAATTCACGTAGAACTGAAAAAGAGCTTGAATAGCCAAAGCAAATCTAAGCAAAAAAAACAAAGCCAAAGGTATCACATTGCCCTACTTCAAACTGTGCTATACAGCTGCAGTAACCAAAACAGCATGATACTGATACAAAAACAGACTTATAAACCAATGAAAGAGAAAAGATAAATCAGAAATAAAGCCACATATCTACAACCATCTAACTTTCAACAAAGCTGACAAAAAATAGGCAATGGAGAAAAGTTACCTATTCAATAAATGGTGCTGGAATAGCTGGCTAGCTATACTCATCAGTGCTCATCAATGGTAGACTGGATAAGAAAACTTTGGTATGTATACATCATGGATGACTATGCAATTATAAAGGGACACAAATTCATGCCCTTTACAGAAACATAGATGCAACTGGAAGCTGTTATCCTAAGTGAATTAATGCAGGAACAGAAAACCAAATACCACATGTTCTCACTTATAAGTGGGATCTAAGCACTGAGTATACATGGACATAAAGGTGAGTACAGTAGACACTGGAGACTACTAGGGGAGCAAGTGAGAGAGGGGGGCAAGGGCCGAGAAGCTACCTATTGCGTACTATGCTCACTAACTGGATGACGAGATCATTTTTTTACCCAAACCTCAGTATCACACAATACACTCAAGCAACAAACTTATACATGAGCTTCTTGCATCTAAAATAAAAGTTGAAATTATATTAAACAAAAATAAATTATAATAATTTTGAAAATCTTACTCGACTTAAAATAATCGGCTCAAGTCTTTTAAAAGAGAAGATATGTCCATAATACTAATCGGTATGCAATACATGTTGCATTCTGGTACCCTCTTGTCTCTAATGATGAAGGAATTTCAATGCCTTATACACTGATTACTGTAGTAGGTATTAGGTGATTCTTTGTTGAAAATCACCTTATAATTAACAAACTAGAAACATACAATTAAAGGTGATTCTATTCATCTGAAATATAAGTTTTCCAAAATCCAAATTTATTAACTTTTACTTGAAGCAATTTCTTACCCTTAACAGTTTGGGCATAAAAGTGTATTCTGAATGAATACAAAATAACAGCATTGGTAATAGTCATTTAGAAAAAGAAATTATTGGCTGGGTGCAGCTCTTGCCTATAATCCGAGCACTTTGGGAGGCCAAAGCAGGCGGATCACAAGGCCAGGAGATGGAGACCATCTTGGCTAACATGGTGAAAACTCCTCTCTACTAAAAATACAAAAAATTAGCAAGGTGTGGTGCCATTCGCCTATAGTCCCAGCTACTGGGAGTCTGAGGAAAGAGAATCACTTGAACCCAGGAGGCAGAGGTTGCAATGAGCCAAGATCACACCACTGCACTCCAGCCTGGGTGACAGAGCAAGACTCCACCATAAAAAAAAAAAAAAAAAAAGGAAAAAGAAATGTTTTTAAGAAAAGCCATATAGCTTTTACTCTTTTTAGCTTCAGTCTCCTGATGCTCTTAGAAAACTATAATGGATTTAATAATAGCATTCTGACTTTGCTATAAATCTCTGGCAACCCCAACTGAGATACTGCAAGAAATAATATGATTGAAAATCAGGTACAACTGTGTGTCAACTAAAGTGTCATTGTTTCTCTGGAGGCAAAAATAGATGAAGAGATTAAAATAAAAAGCATTATGGTAATTCTCTGTAATTCCACAAAGCTGTCTAGGAAGGGGCAAACATATATTCATTATTAAGCTAGTTTTGAAACAAATTACAGCAATAATAGTATATTTCACATAATGCCAAAATATTGGATAAGATAGAAATTACGGATACTTCCTGGATGTCTACCCAATAGTCGTTTTTTTCCAGGGTACCACTCTTACTCATATAACTCTTGCCATATAAGATAATAATCCTCTTCATTGTTTATATCTTCCGAAATTGAGTTTTTCATTTTGCCCAAATTTTCTTTTAAAGAAACCTTTCTCTTTGATAGATCTGTATGATAAAGATAAGGACATGTTGTACATACTACATTGACATTAACTAAGGGTTAGTAATTTTATAAAACCTTAACACATTTATACTGTGAGACATATTTTAATGTGCCATTTTATCAAGGAGCAAGCTGAAGCAAGACATTAAGTAATTTTTCTAAATCACATGCTTAATTCGTACAAAAGAGTATGTGTGTGTGTATGTTTCTTTAGCTGTAATATGTACATACAATGGAGTCCTATTCGGTGTTTAAAACAACAAGCTACAAAGTCGTGAAAATTACAGCAAGGAACTGAAATGCATACTGCTATGTGAGTAAGCCAATATGAAAAGGATACTCTATTATTTTAATTATATATGACATCCCATAAAAGACAAAACTGTAGACAAAGTAAAAAGATCACTGATTGTCAGTGGTTCAGGGGAGGGAGCTAACATATGAATAGACAAATCTTTAGAGGATTTTTTTAGAGCAGTGAAATGATTAGATACTATAATGGTGTAGATCCTGTAGATATTGTAATGGATAGATGGCATTATGCATTTGTAAAAATCTATAGAATTATAAACCACAAGGTAAACTTTAATGTAATCTTTAGATATTTCCTTTTCCTTCTGACTAAAATATAAAGGCATGTTTTTTCCAGTTTTCACAATGAGCTGGTAGAGTTGCTGGAACCCAAGCAAATCTGAGGATTGATATCTCTATGTCCCCACCCAAATCTCATCTTGAACTGTAATCCCCACATGTTGAGGGAGGGACCCAGTGGGAGGTAATTTGATCATGAAGGTGGTTTCCTCCATATTTTTTTTGTGACAGTGTGTATTCAGGAGATCTGATGGATTTAAAGTGTGGAGCTGGCAGGGCACAGTGGCTCATGCCTGTAATCCCAGCACTTTGGGAGGCCAAGGTGGGTGGATACCTTGAAGTCTGGGATTGGAGACCAGCCTGGCCACCATGATAAAACCGCTTCTCTACTAAAAATATAAAAATTAGCTCAGTGTGGTAGTGCATGTCTGTAATCCCAGCTACTCGGGAGGCTGAGGCAGGAGAATCACTTGAACCCAGGTTGCAGTGAGTCATGATTACACCACTGTACTCCAGCCTAGGTGATAGAGTGAGACTCCATCTCAAACAATAAATAAATAAATACAAGTAAATAAAGTGTTAAACTTCTCCTTTGCTCACTTTCTCTCACCTGCCACCGTGTTGACATGATTTTCTTCCCCTAGGCCTTCAGCCATAATTATAAGCTTCCTAAGGCCTCCCAAGCCATGTTGAACTGTGAGTCAATTAAACCTCTTTTGTTTATAAATTACCCAGTCCCTGATAGTATCTTTACAGCAGTGTGAGAAGGACTCATACAGCATCTCAGTAAGACTAAAAATGATTACTTTCCCTAAGTGCCTTCCCTAAGTAAGCACCTAGAACTTTTTCTCTGTCAAGCTAATCTATACTCAGCCTACAGCAATTCCCTAAAATTACTATTAAGTGTTCCTACAAGTTACTGGCTCTAGCTACTTTTGCTTCAGGTAAATTCATCATGGTTGTGATTGTCTTTACAGATTTCAGGGATGGAGGTTGTCCTTTTTTTTTTTTCTTGGTGTAATTTTTATTAATCCACGTTTATTGTCGTCTGCCCTGTGAGGACAGGGACTTGTCCCACTCATGGTGGGTCCTGGGGGCCTTTCCTGCCCAGGCCCCACCTGTGAGCACTTGCTGACTGACCGACTTTGCTCTTGACTGCAGCTGGGCCATTCTGCAGGAGGTGCTGGATGCAGACCTGAGACACGACGCCTTCCCTTTCTCCACCCACAAGCTGGTGACAGCTGCCAGGCACCTGGTACATTGGTATATATCAGTTGAACTATATCAATTCTCTAGAGAATCTTATAAAAGTCAGTGATTTTTGGTTTTCTCAGTTTTTTTGTTGTTTTTTTTTTTTTGGTGTGTGGATAAAAACAAAGATTTCTCACTCTTTTTTTTTTTATTTTTTTTATTTTTTTATTTTTTGAAAGAAAGAAAAAGAGAGGAAAGAAAGTGAGAGTGAAAGAAAGAAAGAAAAATAATGTATGAGAGAAAGAAAGAGGAAGAAAAAGAGGGAGAGAGAACAGGATTCTTGTTCTACTGCCCGGGCTAGAATGCAGTCTAAAAATGGGTATTAAAAACCTCTATTATGCCAATAATTGTGTTTAACAATGGAGACAGGAAGGAATAAGAGATGAAAATAACAAACA